>JAMKCH010019913.1:0-40034 GCA_023653785.1 Ophioderma brevispina
GCTAGGAGGCTATCTTCACTAAAAATTATACAGCATATAACGTTCATAGTTTGTTGCTACGTTGGGTTGGGGAAAGTCTTGTTGTAGAAGACCAATGACCAATTTCTTACAAAAATTTGAGGCAAATCTTTATAGAATACTTTTGTACATCAGAAGAAATTGCTGTTTAAAAATAACAATGCACATCTGTTAAGATGTTATGTACTTTGGCGATGTTGGAGTTGGTTGTATGAATTTTTGGGATTTAAATCTATTTGGTCGTAGCTGATGATTAGGCAGCAGAGTTTATCTATTTGTGTAACATGCCATTTGGAAAAAAGAGAACATTGTGAAATTTCATGAAGTAATGTTAATCTATCAAATCATGAGAATCGTTTAAGTGACACAAAACATTTCTCTCAAATTTGTTTAAAAATTACACAAAAGACTCAGACTAACCAGCACTACCAAAACAAATCAAAAATATATACGGAATGGACCAGAGTTACTACATTTGACAGGTTCTTATTTCTAACATCACTTGAAATTGTATATGGATTTTTATATGATGAACATGCTTGAATTTGTAGACAAATTTCTGCATCCATGTGTGTATGTGAATGGGTGGATATTTCTTCTAAAAAGCCCAGTTTATTTTGTAGCTTGTTATATAAACTTGCCCTCTGCTTGACAAGCCACTGTTCAACTTGCTGTGGGATGTTGCTATTGATTTGTAATTGCCACGTAAAACTACTTCTAATCATCAGAATCAAAAGCTATATGTTTTGTTTATATCTCAGGCACAGTGACACCCTGCTGGTTGAACTTTTCAGAAGAGAAATTAGTGTAATACAGGGTGCTCAGAAAGATACAACACCCTAACTATAGGCCTGACCATAAACTTCAAAAGGAAGTATCACATCGTAGAAATTTTAAAAAGAATCTTAAACCACAAATACTTTTGAACATTTTAATGTAATCATCACTCGATTTGGTTCAGTATTTTTGAAGAAAACGCTATTATGGTAACCATGTAATTAGAAACGTCCTTCCAAGTTTTGCTCACAATAATGGCAGATTTGATGTATAACTACCTCTGATTACTCGTGTTATCTGTTCAAGGCTATCGTCTTTTGATATTCCCCAAAGAAAAAGAACCGCCTTGTTTAAATATTTTTGTGATTCAAGCAATTTGTTCGTTTATTATAGTATCAACAATTACGTGACAATTATAACAAAATCCCACAAAGGGGTGGCCAAGACGGGGCTCTGCACATAGAGGCAAATCTTGTCCAGGAACGACTTCTGCAAGCTTTCCCCGAAATCGAGTAATCGCTTAGGACATGGCCTTGAGTAGGCCCGCGTTCACGCTGCCTTATACCACCGCCATGTTGACTTCTGCTTGGGGTGGGGGGGGGGGGGTATCTCAAGGAAAGAGTTTTATTTGACTCCTCCAAGAACACTTCCAGACTGCAGCAGAGATCCGAACGCAGCTGTAGGGCATTGCGCAGAACCAGGATAGTACGTCTTGCTGTTCATCACAATGCAGAAGGGCTCAACGCCACATACGTCTCAATGGACGTCAAGTAGATGGCAGATCGGCCTGGGGGGTATAAACATTTAATTCTTTTACAACTTGAAGTTGGTTTGGTCGACTGACTTTTTACATTTAATAATTTACTTTCATTTGTTGGCCATGCTGAATATACAAATCTTGAAATCATTTTATCAAAACGAAAATCTACACATCTGGATCATCTTCGTCAAACAGAAAAAAGTGAAAATTTAATTTGGTGGTTGAAACGTTCTTAGATTTTTATAAATGCCCAACCTAGTTGAATATCAACCTTTACTTCGTTTTCAATATTAAGTTCAAAGCATAACTTTTTTCTAGAAAGCTGCCTGATTGATATGCAATTTAAATAAATGAAAGGAATTTGGCACTCATTGATTGGCAACCAGCCATGGTATAACCACTAATTTGTCAAAAAGAGCCTTGAAGAAGGATGTCGCTGACAATTTCTCATTTTTTCTTCAATTTTTAGTGGAAAAGAAAAGATGTACACAATTTTTTTTTGTAAACTTATGGGCAATATGATGATGAACCTGGTGCAAAATATATATTTTATAATCTTATTGTTTTTTTTTAAAGAAATAAAATGAAAAAGAGAAAATGAAAGAGTAATTGATTATTTCTCGCCTGATTCTGTCTGAATCAATTATTACAAAAACTTGGAAGGAAGTGACCATTGACATGTGGTAATAATCGCTTATTTCTTCAAAATAATGAACCTCCGACGAGGTAATGTGTACATTAAAATATTAAAAATAATTATGGTTTAAGATCTTTTTAAATGATAAATGTGAGACTCACGTTTGAAGTTATGGTCACATATAGTTAGGGTGTAATTCTTTTTTTTTAAAAAAGGAGCATATTTGTCAAAAACAGACAACTTGAACATGATAGAACGATCTCAAGGCTTTAACAAACATTTTTGGAGGAGAATCATGTGACATTCAATCTGGTGGAAACTGACAATTCTTTCCAGGAAAAAATGGCCTTCCTAATTATTAATTTGTTGGAACAGGCATTGACATCTCGACAGTGGCGGAATTAAGAGTCAGCACAGTGTCAGAAGCAGATGCTGACAGGGCCCCCCTAATATACTCTCAGGGCCCCGCCTTGGACCACCCCTTAGCCGTAACTAAAAGTGAGATGGATATGCGTTGCTAATTGACGCTAAAGGGCCCCCACCTTAAACTGCTGAAAGGGCCCTTTTCCTTAATCTGCCACTGATCTCAAATAAATTTTAAGGGAATATGCAAGCCTATTTCTCTCGTAACTGCAAACTGTGTCCTATCTTTGTTCACCTTTACACCTGTGATCGAGAAAGTATATTTATGTATTATAATGTGTCAATAGAGAAAGTTACCCAAATTCTAAATTTATGAACACTATTGGTAAATGCCATTTTCAGTGTTGGACCTTGATATGATGAGAAGTTTAATCAGTCTTCAAATACCATTTATAGCAACCTTCGACACATTGTAAAAACCTGTGATTACAACCGTAGTGGTGTTGGAGCAAAAGATTTTGGAGAAATTGGTTGTGTGTGTTGGTGAACGTGCCTGTAAAGCAGACAGGGATGAATATACCATATATTGGATAGGGAAATTTATCAAATATATTTTGTACACCTTATTCTTACTCACTCCAAAACTGAAGTAATGTTTAAAAAAATACCCACAGGGGAAGATGTTGAAAAAATGTTTGTGATCTTGTAAAATGTGCTGTTTTTATACAAGGGTTAAACTTAACATTTTGCAATGTGGTTTCTTTCATGTGGACAATACCCTTTCCACTTCTTGTTGTCCTGCCTTGAATAGCACCTATGTCCCCAAAATGATTACTTTACCATTAGAAATCCAGAAAGGGGGCAACATTTCACTTTCTTCTTCATTTAAG
Source organism: Ophioderma brevispina (assembly GCA_023653785.1). Classification (NCBI taxonomy): domain Eukaryota; kingdom Metazoa; phylum Echinodermata; class Ophiuroidea; order Amphilepidida; family Ophiodermatidae; genus Ophioderma; species Ophioderma brevispina. Next base: position 3,446 of record JAMKCH010019913.1, read on the forward strand.
TACCAGAAAGCGCAAGGTTATTAATCACCTTGTTCCCGCCCTTGTAAGGAATTGTGTACCCAATAAAATACCAATGAGTTTAAAATTTCGATGGGCGATACAATGTTCAAAGTACATTCGTATTCATACAGTTTTACAAATGGTTCATAGAGTAAAAAATAAGAGAAAAAAGAGTCCATCTTTCTTTCAAAGAGCAGCCAATGTGTTTTTTCATGGATATCTTGGGACAGGTTGATGATACAGAAATAATAGAAGCTTCAAGGAACTCTTACAAGTACATGGTCAATAGACTGGGTATTGATATGCAAATTGTATATTTTGCCAGGAATGCATTAGCAAACAAATTTATTTCTTGTATGCAAATTTCGGTATTGTATCCACACCTATTGATTCTTGTAGGCATTTCCTTTGTCAGCTGTATTTATATTTGCAAAATATGAATTCCAGGAAAAATTTATTGTGAATAAATTGAAATGAGAATTGTTTGCTTGTACAAGATAAACTATATACATTAGTATGAATGCGAGCTTGCATGCCATATTTGATTTTGTAACCTCTTACTGTTTTGTACATAGGAAAATGGATTTATTGCAATATTTGTATCATACAAAAAAGAAATATTAATAATGGAAATAGGAGAGCTGTTCAGTGGATATGGAATCTGTTATATGTCTGTTGAAATTTGCACCAAAGCAATATTGTTACTTCCAGAGTTGTTTTAAGGTATAAAAAAACATTGTCTCATGATGTTTGATTTAGAGAATAAAGGTATGATTTGGGGAACCGGTGCTCTTTACGATGAATTGAAACCAAGGCGATACCATTATTTTAAGTGGAAGAACGAGTCCGGATGATATATTTTACTCTCACACTCTTAGGCATTCAATATTTGTATACTAGCCTTTAGTAGCACTTACACACTTTACAGAAGAAAAATCATTGTGTAACAAAGTAGGCCTACTATTAGACTAGACAGTTTTTATCTTCCCTCGCCTTTCACCAATGAGGTCCCGGGTTCGATCCCCGGTTGGGGCTCGTTCACGGTGGCTTTGTGAATTTGGTCCTGCTTCTAAAATCGAGCATCTTGGCATAATCTGTTCTGGTATTATGGTTTATGTGCTGAGCGCCGTTCATGGCCGCCGCACAGCACCTTGAGCACGTTTACGTGGATATGTCGTGCGTTAAAAATTCACATTATTATTATGGAACACTACCACCATATAGTAGCTACCGATCTGAAAAATAGCATAAGTGTATCTATTTATGCCACATCAAAATAAGTTGTATTCAATTTTTGCGTGTGGTAAGCAGATTACATAGGGTAAAAGTAGTATTCAAACAAACCTTTTCACTAGCTCTGGAAGTAGCAATATAAGATAGGAATTCACACAAATTGGCTCATTTTGTGAGTTTCTGGATTTAAATATAGAAATACTTGGGTACTTGTGCACTGGTCAGTACATATACCTCATATGGAATACTAGATGGTGCTAGAATTAGGAAAAATGTGTGCTATCATCATGTAAACCATACAGGGATAAGTTTTGGTTTGCTTTTCTTCATTGACATCTAATCGGTCACTCAATTTTTGGGTGAAAAGTTGTGTATCTTGAATTTGCCTTCATCTTTAGAGGCACTATCAGTGATTTGCTAAATCAGCAAATCGAAAACATAAAAAAATCAGATTTTTGCATGTTTGTAACAAGTACAAGTATCCCAACATATCCTACAAATGATAGGACCAGAAGCGAGTACTGTCATTACTGTCCGTACGGACACTTACTACAACACGTAATTGAATGGAAATCCGTATCTTTGAACAATGCCGTTTTTTCCTTTTCTGTCAATTCTTCAGTTAGAAAAAGTAAGTAAATGAGAATTCTACAGACTTATCCTTCACCTTTAAGCTATTCCTGCAAATTTCAAATACTTTTACTCTTTCGGAAAAATCACTGATAGTGTCTTTAATTGAAAGGATTGGAATTGGGGAATCAGTGTTAAGCTTTAAATTTAAACAAAATCAATATTTTTAAAAGAATATTTTCAAAATTGCAATCATAAATTGATTGGCCCTTAACCACACTGCTTGAGATTTTTAAAATTGTTTTTTTAACAATCAGTCATGGGGACCCTGCCTATCTTACATTTATCTTCAATTTCAGTATTTTGGTTTATTGATCCGTCAGTTTAGCAACCCACACTATAAACACGCTATTGTGGACAGTGCTGAACTTTTGCTGTCAAATTTTTCCGTTGTCACAAGATTAAATACAAAGTAAATATTTTAGATCCCCATGCAGGCCCGTACGCAGGGGCGAGGGCGAGGGTGTGGTCACACACCCCAAATTCCACGAAGTCCACTTTTTGCTGATTTTTTAAACAAAAAGGTCTAAAAAACTAAAATTAGGAAATATTTTGACAAAGTCCAACTTTTTGGTGATTGAAAGTCCAAAAAAGGACCATTTTTGAGGGTTTAGGTCCCACTTTTACAAAAATGTCCATTTTTTTGCAAAAAAAAGTCCACCCCACAAAACAAAACAACTGCCAAATCCTGCATACGGCCCTATCCCCCATGCATTTTGGCAGTGATTTGGAATTCTTCAGAAAAAGTGTGGATGAAGCTAAGAAAAACTTCCCTGCCTTTTTGAAATTGATATAATCAGTAATGTACAGGATTTTTGTAAAGGGGACCGAGAGCTAACCTCATCAAAGAAGATAAATCTCACAGTTACTTAGGAAAGAGCAGAGATAAGATCTATTTTGACCAATTTTGAATCACGAGCCATCCTGCTACAGAAGGAGAATGTCGTGCATTGACAGTTGTTGAATTTGCCGGTTCCCGGACCATGTAATTGAATGCCCCATGCAGGTATCAAATTTATCTGGAACAGTGAAACTTGGAATCTATACATAATGGTAACTGAAGAATTGTCGATTAAACCAATAAATTATTTGTAATGTAGTTAGAGGGTATAAAATGAGATTTGTGTGTACATTTTGCAGATTTATTGTTGAACATCAACCTGAGTAATTCCTGCAGGTTGCATGAATTGCCAAGTAATAAAAACAGGTGATGAATCCGAATATCATGGAAACTGAAGAAGAGTTTCACTTTAGTGTAGATTTCTGTTGTCTCTGTCATTTTCAAGAAGGCTGTGATAAGAGCATTTCATGTTGCGAGGTCTCATCCTCCAACTTGAACAAAAAGTTGAGACTTTTATACTGGTGTATGAAATCAGACTTGATTGGAATTTATAGTTTGTATTTTCTGTTCATAAAATACAAATTACAACACAGTGGCCTTTGGGGTGCTGTGATATAAACATGTTTACAATAAAATTGCACCGTTAGAATCTCTTAAAGTATCTAAAGAAGAATAAACATGAATTATGCTGTCCATAAGGTGGTATCTCATGTACGGTATCATTCAAACACAAATTAGTCATTAGTTACTGTCAGTCTGTAAGTTTACAGTGTAAAATACCGCAATTTCAGACTTTTCTTTATTTTGAATGTGAAATAGACATTATTACAGAATATTTCAGCATAAAAATATGCACTGAACAAGGACAGAATATTAAAAAAACAAAATATTATTAAACCTGATTTTAAACATTTATTTACGGTAATTTACAGGCAGTCCAGATGCATCCTGGAACTGCCAATAAATTTGGTGATTTTATAGAATTTTAAAATATGTTTTCATGTAATTATTAAAAGTTTGAAGTGAAGGGTGTATGTGTACTTGATAAGGTTTTCAAAATTGGCCAAAAATGGTCATTTGACCACAAAGAAAGTGCAGAAACATTTACTAACAGTGACTGTAAATTTACGAAGATTTCTAACAGTGTAGGGCTTGTGAATAGGATTTTGGGTAAGAATGCTTGTTTATGCCCAAGGACCAGTGTCGTAACAAGAGGGGGGAGGTGGGGGCAGGGGCAGCTTCCCCCGTGGGGAATGTTCCCCGTGTGGAATTAGTGATTTTCTGCACAGATGTTAATTTACAGTGAAAACATAGGCCTATACTGTACTAACAAACTTAAATATATGCGACCCCTGCAAAAAAACGCTGTTTTACGCCACTACCGAGGACAATGCCCCGTTCATGTTCACGAGAACATAACTTACAAAATTCATGTCATGAGTGAATGTTCATATCAAGCTGCCCCAAAGGCCACTGTGTTGTAATTTCTGTCTGTTTACAGGCAGAAAATACAATAGAGTAGATAGAATCTGCATAGTAAGATCATGACACAGATATACTAAGGCCCCCCACAGTTCAGATGATACAAATCGCAATTAAATTATGCAAAAAAAAGAGCATCAAGATGCAGAAGCCTATAAAGTGATGGCTATTCAAAGAGGACCATGTTTTTGTGACACTCTTATTACAAAGGGAAACTAGAAGTTCGCGGTTTCGGATTTCGCGCTCGCCATTATTTCAAAGCATATAAGCTGTGGGCCGCTCCATGACCTGTTGACCTGCAAATGACCTTTGGACTCATCAAACATGATGGTGCACCTAGGCCACAAGTTGGTTCCAAGGACTTCAAGTTTTCAATGAGGTCAAATTTTACATTTTAGCCTATTTTCAACTTGACTCACATGACATTGACCTCAACTGACCTTTGACCTCATAACATATGAGGGATCACACGGTGCACCTATGACGCGTTTGTTCCAACTAAAGTCAAACTTGTCAATGAGCTCAATTTAAAAAAAACAATCAGTGACACACACACATCACACATACACACGCACAACGATTGCTAAGTTGTCAGCTTATTAGCTTGGCAGCTCACAATACTATGAATAAACAAATTGACTGGTATAAAAAAAAATTGTGGTAATTACGAATCAGGTGGTTTCTCGAACCACAAGTCTTTGCCTATCTTGTTGATCGCAAAATATGTGTAACACTTGTAAAAGGTTCATATGGGGTTCAATGGGGTGTCATTCCTCTGAACACCCCATGAGTCAGTGGCTCTTCTGACCAAGTAGGTGCAACTGGCTCTAAATTGTTAGGCAGAAGAGGAAACAAATGTATACAATTTACCCCAACGACAAAATGCCCCTTTAATCAGCACACATCATGAGCTTTTTGACAATCTGTGAACAACCCTAATATGGGTCACGATGTCAGCGGTGAGTGATTCTTCCAACTTGAATTTGGTTTAAGGCATGGTTTGGACCTTTGGAATTCCAATCTGGTAAAACCCCCAATGGTTTGGGCCAGGGGATCTTCTGACCAAGATTAGTGATTATAGCAATAATTATCTTGACCAGAAAAACAAAATCATAGATTTTCGAAGATTGCCCCTGAATTGCCCAATCTGTGAACACCGATATGGACCGGACCAAAGGGTTCTTCTGACCTAATTGGTTGAAATTGGATCAAGAGTTTGGGCAGGAGAGAAAACAATTGCAACACTTAATTCAAAAATGACCAGACAGATATAAGACCAACATTTATCTGTTTTTTTAAACCAATATAAATAAATTATAATTGTCTGAAACACTGTTACCTAAGCATTCAATCTTGCTAATTACATAGTTATTATGGTAACAAAAAGCTAAAGGTGACACAAAGGCGCACTTTCAGAAGTCTCTATTAAGTTAATGTAGCTTTAGTTAATAGATAGAAACATACATCATGAATAATTACATAAATAAAGTTAATGTCCAAAGTAAGGAATAGCCATAATAATTTAGATAAAGCTTTTTTAATTGGGATATTTAACTTTTATTATAGGTTGTAATGTGTACACAGCTTTTTATCCACAGCGGTTGGAACGTCTCATTTATTATGATTAAAACAAGAATTAAAACAAAAAATATTCACGGCGAAACACTTTGACAACGTATTGGAGTATTTATACTCTAACTACATCCGGTGAAATTTATGAAATTTCATGCGGGCAAATATGATTTTCATAAAAATCTAGTTTTACACGTCCTTCAATGGGAAATAGCATATAGAGGGCGCTATAAAAAACCCCATTAAACAAAAAAATTATGACCTTTGTAGGCCTATATGGACAAGATTCCCCGCAATGGATTTTTTGATTTTTGCGGAGGTCAAGCTTGCATGTCCCTACTTATGTCAGCAGTTATCAAAATTGTGTCGCATTGCTTAACTTGCTCTAAAAATAAAAGAGACCAATTTGCATGGGGTTCAAACAGCTGTGTATCTACATCCGTACGTACGTATGTAGATTAAAAGAAATATTTGGATTTTTATAGGTAGAGGGATATAGTATCCTGACTCTGACCAGAATAAAATGAGCAGAACAGAAATTTATTGATTGGGGTGAATGCACTGAGGCTTTATTCTGGAAAGTACACAAGTTTACATTCTGAAAGAACTTAGGAAATATAAACATTTTTTAAAATTATTGTACAGAAATGTACATTATATTTATGGTTAAAAAATATGGCAATGTACAAGCATATGCAAACTGCAATCATGTCTTATACACAACAGACATCGGATGTGTCCTTGCTAAGTCGGACCCTTACCTTAAACATGTATTTGCCAGCGCAGCAAAATGCAGCTGACCAACCCAGGTAGGCTGCAAATGCATTCAAGGCTAGCAATTCTACACAGCAGCTAGGACAGTGGGCTGCATGAATGAAAAAAATGCCTACTAATTTTCACCTTGCGAAATGACAGGGAAGGAAAAATAACAAAAAATACCTCCAAAAAACCAATTGAAACTCAAAAATTTCAAAAAAATGTTCATAGAAAAGCACCAGCAATTTCATACTTGCATAAGTGTGATTTTCATGAGAATTGAACAAGATTAACAAAATACATTTAATTTTAGTGGCCTTCTTTGATAGAATCTTCTACTCAATGGCAAAAGTCCTATCATGATAAGGCTAGAAAATCACCAAAATCCTGTCTATGTTTACATTTTGTTTGGGGTTTTATTCCATTATATGATGCTTGGGATTGGGGGATGTCATTTTCTTCTGAAGGGGTCCAAATATTTGAAATGGCCCACAGTTGATTTTATGACCCTCCTATTGATGACCCATCATGTGTCTCATGCTGATACAAGGCCTGTAAAAATATTGAAAAAATATAACTGAAATTAAATAGCGCACATATCAGAATCATATTGTTAAATTCCTCCTACAAAATGACATGATGGAAATTGAATTGGTTTCTTATCTTCCACAGAGACCGGCCGGGGGAATGCAAAACTACAAAAAACCCATGTGCCGGACACTTTGCTCCTGGCCAGACGAGAACCAGCAACCAGGTACTCAAGGAGTCATCAGCTCGGTAGGACATTTTTTTTACCTGCAGTTTGGATTTGTGCTTGGCGTCTCTGGAGCACAGCAAAAAAAAATTACTTTGTTTGTCCAAGTGCAACTATGCAAGTTTCTTAAATGTGCACACAGCATAGACAGATTCCTACCCACGGTGTAACCAAAAGCTTAGGCTACTCCATGGGTACTCTTTAGCTCTACTCAAAGAAGTACACCCTTGATGCATTATTGATGCAGTACCTACAACTAAGTATTTGTGTCCGAAGTACACAAGCCACTGGGTGGATAGCAGCTATGTTACTTCGCAGTACCCATCCGATAGTGTACTCTGCAGTTGTATGCTAGGTGAATGGCGGTACCATGTACGCCACAAGTAGTGGAGTACCTCTGCAGCTACTCCCCCTACCGTTGCCTAGTAGGCCAGCACTGTGGACCATAGAGAGCGCCAAAAATTCCATTGTTGTTTACAACTTTCATGATCATTTTCAAGCTTAGTAAATCTATAGTTTGAGTTAGCATTCACCATATATATGACATTTTGTGCAAAACGTATAACTATAAACATATGTGACCCAAATGTTACTGAAATAATCACACAGATTCATTTGCATGGGAGGACCCATGCAGTTACTCCCGTATGGGGTGACAAGTTGTTAAGCTATTGAGTGTGTGTACCTAGGTGAATGATTACCCTTCACTTTTCAGCGGCGATATGGGAACCCAGCAGGTGGGTACTCGTGGCTATTTAACAGGTACTCCCATGAAGAAAGAAATTGCGTTGTGCAAATTGATTCCATGGATTCCGAAATTGACAAGAGAAAAGCCCCCCCCCATTTTGATGTTTTGTATACCCCTCACATTAAATGCAAAAATATGAAACCTAAAGCTTTTGGACCCCTTCAAAGACAAGGCGGTTCTCGAACCACACGTGTCGCCTGGTGCGCGATCACTTGCTTTATGATGAAGTTTGGCAAATGATGATTAGAAGAGAACAAAAATGCACTAGGAGAGAAGTGTTAAGGTCACATGGGTCACAAAGGGCACATGAGGTCACCCCCACCCCGGCCATACCCACTATTCCCGACGCACCCCTTCCCCCGACGCGAACCTCCCCTCCCTGACACACCAAACCCCCTCCCTTAGTCCTCCCTCCCTACAGCACACTGCTTTGATGGGCCAAAGGTTACATGGGGTCAAAAAGGTCACATGAAGTCACCAACGTCACACAAAGTCACCAATGGTCACACAAAGTCACAAAGGTCACACAAGGTCACCAAGGTCACATGAAGTCACCCCAAGTTGGTCAAATGAAGTCACCAAGGTCACATGAAGGCACCAAGGTCACATGTCGTCACCAAGGTCACACAAAGTCACAAAGGTCACACAAGGGTCACATGAGGTTACCCCGCCCAGTAGCGACGCACCTCACCCTTCCCCGATGCACATCGAACAAAAAGACACACCACCGCGACCCCACCAACAGATGCACACCACCCGAACCCCTCCCGCGCACCCTACCCCTCCCGACGCACCCCTCCTCGCCACTACACGATCTCACCCTGCCCCATCCCCAAACACCCCCCACCCGGCCTCTCCCCAACACCCACACACACATCCCAACCCCACCCTGTCCTACCCAACACCACACCCTGTCTCCTCCCCAACACCCTCACCCTGCCCCATCCCCAACACCCCACCTATCCCACATATGATTCATACACAAGATGTATGGTATAGTATTTTGCATGTTGTTAGCTAAGGAATTCGCATATCCGATGTACCCAATGTAGCGATTCAGCAATTACACAATATTCACTAGCTCCATTTGCATACCTAAGCAACATGTATCAGGAACTTTCAACTGGCAAAGAAAGATCGCACCATAATGGGTTTTATTGCAGTGAAGGAATTTTGCATATCCGAGGTACCATGTCAAAATAAGTGATTACGCTGATTTTTGCTATTAATTAGCTCATTTGCATATGTAATTTGTCTGAAATATGCCCAACATCTATATCAGGTGGAGACTCTTTAACCCGTTTCCTTCCACCCAAGTACATCATTATACACACCTTCGTGGAACCCAGATAACTTGCACACAATTTATTGGGGGAAGGGTTCATTTGATTGGCCAATATAAAGCTATTATTTTTGATATTCATGAATATGCAAATAATGCAGCCAAAAGCTACACATAATCTTCTGGCACCTCACTCTATCACCCTACCAGTGTGAAGTGAATCGGGATTAGGGTTTAGCCCGCAGAGCATTTCAAAAAAGGGTAAACGAATGTCTGAAAAATCTGCAAATAAGCTAATTAAAATTCATGAATATGCAAAGTACAGGCCAAAAGCTACACATAAATATTGCGGCACCTCGCTCTATAATCCTATCAAGTTTGAAGTAAGTCGGGCGATAGCGTTTAGCCTGCAGAGCATTTTTGTAAAAGGTTAACCGAGTCATACGGACGGACGGACGGACATACGGCCACACCAAAATTTGACTAGTATGTGCTCCATGAACAGTCGTTCAGGCGACACAAAAATGCCAGCCCTTGAAAGTTGAGTTTTTAGTAGCTTAAGTAGTTTCATTCGGCACTATTAAAAACAAATGTTAGATCAGCATACAGAGCCACAAAAATAACGTAAATAGGTGCTTACATTCGTTATTACAAACACTATGAGACTCATGGACAGTATGACCTATGTAGTTTTATGTTGGAATTGTTCAGAAATGTAAATTGTATGCAAAATTTTACACTTTAGCATAAGATTATAAGCGGTGCATTACTCTAATCGGTTTACTCTGGCTACCAGCTCTCACTGAATCAAGAGTCCGATTTTATTTCTTGCAATGACTTATAGGCCCATAAATGTGGAAATTTACACCTCGCCTCCTCCCTCCTTTCCCCCCTACGGACCCCCAACAGCCGTCCGATGCCAGCTGCCTAGCAGAGAAAAACGCCCCACCCCCCCCCGTCCCCTCCTCAGGAGCACTCCGCACGCTCAGGAAATAAAAAACCACTTGGCCCTCCCTGCGACTCCCACACCCACCTCCCCCCCTCTCCACGCAACATTCCAAAATCGCCCACCGCAACAACACACTCACACGGGCACTCGAAGCGGGCTCGACCCCCACCCTACATTTCCGGTAGCCCTGGATTGTCACCAACCCCAGAAAACCGCAGCGTACCGGATCGAACTCCACCGAGCGAGTCGATCCCCCACTCTTACTTAACGCACAGAGAAGCTAGGTAACGACGCAATACACCGGGCAGGAAGAGCCCCCTCTCTGCCCTTTCCACCCCCGCCCGCACGTTCCCTACTCCCCTTCTCTCCAACTATCTCTCTGGCCCTTCTTTCCCCCGCTTCCCTTTTGCTCCCCTCTACGCCTCGCCCGCCCTTCCCCCCCTCTAACGCATCCCCCGGAACACGGAGCCACCATATACTATTCACCCTTCTTTCCCCAAGAGACCCCTGGACAATGCATGACCCCTTGCGTCCCCTGCCGAACATTAACCCCGCGCCAGAGCTAGCTGCACTCACGCTGAGGCCTGTACCAGCCTGGTCTCACACACACGCGCGTGGCCCACCCCCCTCGCCAAAACATGTCAAACTAGATCAACTACTCAACACCCCCCGTCCAATCCCGCCCCCGTAAACCCCCCCGGCGAGCTCCTCTACGGGAGCCTCACTAGACCACTCCTCGCCCCCTTTGGCCCTTGAACCCATGATCCTCCTCCCCATTCACGGTTAAGCACCCCCTCCCTACACGTCCGCACGCAACCCGAGCCCACCCCAGTCGTGCCCCATTCCAATCCCCTTTTTCTTTGTCGCCAGAACCTTACCCTCCACCTTCCTCCCAACTCACACTTGTACCTCTCGATCGTTCCCGCACCACTCAGCTAGTCCCATTAGCCCTGACAAACCCACCCCGCCCACCTTGAGGCCGCCCCCCCCGACCTCCTAGGCTTAACCCCTCGACCACTCACGATGAAGGATAGGGACCCGTGCGAAACTCCTTTCACATCCTCACCGAGCCCAGACCCCCGCCCCACCCGCGCCACGTCCCAGCCCTGCTAAAACGACCCCTAGACACCACCCCGATACGGTGCCAAAAGCGACATCAAGTAACACCCCAGGAGATACCAATACTGCAAACCCCCAAACCCCAGCCACCCTACCTCCCGACCCGACCACCGCCGACCAAAGAATCCTGCCCACGTCCAGGGTGCCTCATAACTTCCCCGCCGACCTGCGTTACTGGAACCCCCTCCGGGCCATTGCCCACCGCCACCCAGCCAGTGTCCAGCACCTCCCCGCCCTCATGAGCCCCATGGCAATACGAGCGCCCCTATGACCCTCCCCCCCAAGCTTACGATCCCTATTGACCGCCACCCCCCCTACCCAAGACATAATACCTGACCAATTAGAAATGTTTTGGCCCGGAAAAATTTTCGTTTTTTTCTTGTGTGTACATTTATACCACTGGCCTAGTGTCACACGTATAGCCAGTTTGAAGATCAAGGAATTCAAGTTTAAGTGAAATATCTTCCAGGAAAATTTGTTCAGACATCTTTTAAAGTCAAGTGAGATGTTAGTGTGTATGTGTGTATGGTGGTTTGTAATTAGTTTGCCATCTTTAATTAGAAAAGAATTATAGCTAGTTATTGACCATTTTAGTTCTGTGTGTTATGTTGTGCATGTGTATGTCCCCTTCCAAACTTTGCTATTAAACGTGGGCGATCCAACTATGGGGGGTGTGTCGTGTGCTGATCTCTCCTCTCTCAAAATGTGTACCAACTTGCCTAGAATTATGCGTGTAAAACTAGCACGTGGGGTTTTAAATTTCACTGGTGCTAGTAAAAAATTAGAACACTCTTTCTGAGATACCAAAATCTCAATTCATATGGGTCAAAGTGTGGAATGGAGTTGTCAATTGGGTTCGCCACACCTCTAAAGCCGAGGCGGAAACCAGACTTCATTTTCTGGGGGGAACGGGCCGGGGAAAAAGTGAATTCTGCGGGGCGGGGGGGGGGGGGGGGGGGGGACATTCAAAATTTTGTCCTAAAATCCTGATATTTGCCAAATTTTGCAATTTTGGGCCCCACATTGCCCTGTTTTGACAAAAATCTGTCATTTTTCGAGTCGGGGGGGGGGGGGGCCAAACTGGGAGGCCTGCCTATTTGCCTATACTGATAATTGTTTTTCCATCGAAGAGGATGATATAAATTCGAGTAGATTAATAAGCCACAAGCATTGCAAGTTACCTTAGCATATCAGAGCCATATTGCAGCAAGAAATGATTGGCAGAATATCACGTCATGCCAGAGTAGGGTGGTTGTTCATGCTAACAGTACAAGACCCGTGGCGTAACAGGAGGGGCGGGGCAGGGGGCAGGTTGCCCCGCCTGACGACTTGGCCGCGGAAAAAAAATTGCCGCAAAAAATCATGCTAAAGCAGCCGTTTTTTAGCCTCCTGACCGGGAAAAAATGGCCTTTTGCCCCCCTGAAGAGGAAAAATTTTCCAAAACGCTGGGAATTTGCCCCCTCAGCGCGGACAGGCCCTTAAGCCACTGGCAAAGTCCTCTGGTTCCCATTTTTAAGAATTGAGGACATTGGTATATGCCTACTAGCCGAACAAAGTACCATATTTCCTAAGCAGCTTAGAAACAAAACTTTTGATTGGATGAAAACCTCACCCAATCACAGTGGATAAATTCTCAGTTATTGTCACATAATGGTTGATCTGACCCATGGTCTGAGAGTCACCAGTATGGTCGCTACAATGGCCAGATAACACAAGCATTGATTAAACATGTTTCCGGTAAGTTTGAAGTTTGTAATCGGTGTAATGGGCTGTGTTTCAAATATTTAGGAGCTATTTGATTTGATTAAAACTACCCACAATGTTCCACGTTACTGAACAGTCATAACGAGAATTTGTAAGCTATGGAAATCTTGCTGACAACTGTTAGTTGACCTGAAATACTTGTTCACTTACTCTTTTACCAAGAAATAACCCAGGCTCAGCACAGCTGTTGGATTGAAAGTCTCATTTAGGATGATTAAACCAAAATAAAATTAAAAAAAATATCAACAGCGACGCACTTTTGAAACTAATTTGGTTATTTAAAATACTGACTTTTATCCTGTGTAAATTTTACAAAATTCCATTGCGGGCAAATATGATTGTTCTTAAAAAGCTGTTAACACGTCTCTCTATGCGGAAATGCGACACCATAGAGGCTCTTAACACATACAAAACCCTGGACCTTTGTAGGCCAATATGGCAAGATTCTTGCAATGGATCCCTCCCCCCAATCCCCCTCCCCCTCCTTTTTCGTATTTTTGGCAGAGGTAATAGCTCTTGCATGCCCTACTTTATATCAATTGTCAAAATTGTGTCGCCACGCATAAACATGCGTTAAAAATAAAAAGGCGACTATTTGAATGGGGACTCAAACAGCCTTTGTCAGACTTGTAAAATAAAACCAAATGAAAATACTAACACTTCACAAGAAAGATATATGTTGCTGATATGAATGATGAACCGGGATAGGCTTATTCTTGAAGCGAAATTGGGGCCCAAAGTGGCCAAAGTACTGGGGGGCAGGGGTTACACCTATGAAATGATATGGGGTAAGGTGGCATTTCCAACCCCAGCATTCGTTGATTTGGGTGATATTTCAAAATTAAAGGTTGAAGCATGAATATGGTTGATGCCTGACATCTTTATATACTGTGAGTTTATAATCCACTAAAAAATTCCGAGAGAGGTTCTTTGATCTAAGCTATTTACACAACATATTAAGTACTAACATCTCGACTTTAACAGAGGCGTTGTCTTTTTTTAAAAGACTATTATTGTTATCAATTAACATTAAAGGTGCAACGACAGATTTTCACATACCAGGTGTCCCTTAAAAAAAATCAAAAGTACTGCTTTTGCCATGAGGTAAGTTTTCCATCAAACATAACCCATCTAAAAGGAATTAAGCATGAGAAATGTTTCGTGGTACAACAATTGTGAAATTCTAATTTTGTTTATTATAGAAGCAAAATATGCATTTCAGCCATTGTTTTATATTGAATTAAGCAAATCAAAAATCAACTTTTTTCTCTCTTTTAAGAATTTCTGTAGCCAATTACAAGGGAAGAAAGAAATCATTGCGTGTCCAATCTATATGAAATATATTTATGACACATTTGGGATTCCTTCAAAAGCTCTGGTTGCCACCTTTAACCTTAAGCATTATATGTTGTGCGGAATCTGCATGTAGATTTGAACAATTTAATATTTTGCACTTTCATGTCTGTAAACAAACGAAATGATAACACAGTGGCTGTGGGACACTAGTGATGCAATCACTGCCTCAACAATTAGATGCAAAAATGGAATTACTAAAAAATTAGCTTAATAATAGGACTTCTAAAGGATGATCTTAGTGAAAATAACAAAAGAGGGGAAGTATTATAAAATGTTGTTCTACTTCGGCTAGTAATGATGAAAATACTCATAATCATATTGCTGCCAGTTTGCCCTTATGAGCGAGAGGGAAGCCAGCCAACTCATTAGGGTGGACAAAACATAATGAATGTGGCATGGAGAAGAAGGAGGAAGGGGAAGGGAGGAGGGAGGGAGGAGAAGAGGGAGGGGGGAGGGAGGAGGATGATGTGAATGATGCTGATGATGATTATGATTTTTGTGATGATTTGAGTGGACTTTGCAAGAAACAAATTTCTCAAAACTATACAGTTTAATTGTTTAAGAGAGGGAAAAAAAAATAGAAAAGAATATCAAAATGCCAGTTTTGACTGCCCTGCTGTCCTATTCGGCCATACAGAAAGTATGCTAGAATAGACACAATGTGTGTAAGTTAGAAAATACCCAAACCCCTTTTATTAACGAAGAAGCATTTTTGGCTTATTCACATCACGTAAGATTTAATGACTTAACCCACTCAATGGGAGAAAAAATCTGCAGTCTAAACAAAATTGGAGTGCATTGAGCCCACATATCGAGTGGTTTTCATCAAAGAACAAAATTATTTAACCACAAAATTTACTTTAAACCATCTAGTCTATTCTGAACCTATGCACTATATAAAAATAGCGACTAGTGTATAACGTGTTATGCCGATACGGCCGGCCCCATTTGCCCGTCATACATGCCATAGGAAATACACATTATGAAAGGTGACGTGATGAAGGGTTATCACGCTAAGGTGCCGCCTTATCGCAAACACATTTAAATATATCATATACACCAGCGCGACTTTCAAATAGCGCATGGTCAGGCAAAATCTTTTTAATTCATTTTTATGGTTAGTATAATTCCATTTTTCCATGAAACCACTCGATATGTGTTCAATAATTATTTTTATAGCATATATTATATAAATTATTCTTAGTACAGGTTCTCCTTTAAAGGTGCAACAAGAGATTTTGAAGCACCCAAATATTGTGTCAAAATAGTAATTTCATATAGATGAGACACTCAATAGATTTCTTGCCTTGTATTTCGCTACAGAAATGTCTTAGAAGAGAAAAATAAGGCGATTTTGATTTGCTTATATTTCAATATAAAACATAGGCGGAATTTTGTATATGCTCGTATACGAAAATAGAAATTTCACAGTTTTTGTACCAAAGAAACATTTCTCAGCCTAATCCTTTCAGATGAGGATATTTTTGATTGAAAGCTTTACATCAGGGCAAAAATCAGTACTTTCGATTTTTTAGGGACACCTGATATGTGAAATCTCTCGTTGCACCTTTTAAGTGACAGGAGGAGATTTTTTGAAGATACAAATTTCTCGCAAATTGCACTGGATTGATTGTAGATCACCTACCTAGAATGTGTGGAAGGCTTGTTGGACAAACAAGTACAAAAGAAAACTGCAAACCTTGTTTGGAACTGCCTGCTATCGTAATCATCCCCAAAGAAAACCGTGCTTTGATTTTCTGTCGTGCATGACAGAAAATACTAAATATCTTATTAAATAAAGATGGCGTATTCAGTTTATTCACTCCAGGTGTGATCTAATACATTGTTAAGCATTCCAAATATGCAAAAAACATGAGTTCGAAAAAAAATGGGGGCGCTTTGTTTCTGGAAATGTCCTCATGTCTCTTGAAATAGTTTATGGTATTATCAAATTAGTACCAACATTTGGGAAGAGAAAAATGAGAAGGTGTGGGTGAACTTCATCAGCATGTTCGGAACAAAAGGAAAACAGGAAATGCACATTCTCCATTTTTTGTCCAAATTATTATATGGGCTTTTATTATGCTATGTGATCATAGCGAAAGATCACCAATCTACATCAATTCTTAAACACTTGAGATTGTTATGCAATTTCATTGGTTTCTTAGCAGTGTGATATGAGAGCATCACACGATACATTGCATACGCGTCAATGTGTGATACACAGACGGCACCCGTGCGCCATCAAAGGGCATTAGTAAACAACGGAGTGATGATTTAAAAAGTGTGGGGGTAGTTGTAGGGAACTACCCCAACGCAATTTTAGTAATAATTTCTTATTTGAATAAAGTGTTAAATAAAGCAGACAAAATTAAAGGTATGTGTTTAAACCCTTGCTGTATATCTATCGTGTGGTTTTACTCACAATGTAGTGGCGTCAGGAGATGAGGAATTGGTAGTAGCTTTTTACAGAGACATTGCAGAGATTTCCAGGAAAGAAAAGAAGCGCACCCCCAATTTTCTCGAACCCCGTTTTGACATGTATGTCTGGAATGCTTACCAATTGATTAGATCACACCTGAATGTGGAATAAGCCGAATCACGCCGTCTTATGTAATAAATGAGGATTTAGTAGTGCTGTGTTGCACGGGACAGAAAGTCAAAGCACAGGTTCTATGGGAGAATGATAACGATAGCAGGGCAAGTTCAAAACAAGGTTTTGCGGTTTTCTTTTGCACCTGTTTTTGTCCATAAACCTCCGAAACGTTCTCGGCAGGTGTAGGGTGGTCTAACACGATCAGTGAAATGTGAGAGAAAGTCGTATCCTAAAAAAATCTACTCCTGTCACTTAATGTTTTTTCTGTTCTGTTTGTTGTTTCTCTCCTTTCATCTACAAGTACTTTGAAACATTTGCATATAACTGTGCTATAACCAGTATAACCGTATATTAACCATGATGTTTTAACATGGATTTGAGTCAAAAAAAGTATAAACTGTCCAAGAAATTTGACCAGCTTGTCTACTTTTTTAAAGAAGCCCAGATCTCTCAAATAAAAGGACAGGCCTAAACCCTTTGGCCATGCAAATAACTAATCACTCCGAGATCATTTTTTCCTTAAAACGTTATTATAACCAAAATCTCAAAATATTATTTTCATGGCCATATTAGATTCAGCTTAAAAAATACATTCAATTGAGTTACAAAAAAGCCTAGTCTTAGTTGTTTTGCTGGTCAGTGTTTTAAGACGGCTTCCCAAAGCTCTCCAAACATCATTGACTGTATTAAACCTATTTTGAGAATTACCAGGAGTTGTTAAAGGATTTGAAAATTCATGGTATTAATCCCTTTTACAATCTCTCATCTTTTATATTTAGATGGGGACCAAGTCTTGGATCGGGATTGAAGAATACAAGCAATAGAGAAGCTGGGAGGGCTCCATCAGTACGTAGAAACTTAAGAGTTAATTCACTATGATTCTGATTGCCGTGAATTAAATTGGATAATGGTGGTAATTTGCTCATTCAGGGCAACAATCCTAGGTGCAGAGTCAGCCCAGTGGTTCCAAAGGGTTTAAGTTCCCCTGGGTGCTGCAACAAATATCACGATCACAAGGTGAACATGTCCCAGTCGCAGGGCATAGGGTCCCACAATGGTTGATGAACTTAGCCAGCGTAGCCATCATTTCCTTCCTGATTTCTCCTAAAAAAAGGTTCCATTGTAGTTGAGTGGGGGGCACAAGAAAATTGTCCCCTGGAATAGATGGTAAATACAGTTCCAAAAAGCCAGGGAAACCTAACTGTAGGTTTTAATAAAACATAATTCTTCAAGAATGGATTACCCCGACCTGGCAAACCAAAGTAGGTGGGACATGCCCCCAGCACCCTTTGCACATGTCACTGCCCCACCCTGATCTACCACCTTGCTGGCTCACCATCCCACTAAACTCATTAAAGAGACACTGCCACATTGAAAAAAATGGTGCTTTAAGCTTTATATATACATTCGGCCCACCTGAAATGATTAAGACGAATTAATTGCCCATGGGAAAACACACCACATTTTCAAATAAAATGACTCCGAGACATTGATTCAGCCAGAGGGGGGACGAAATGGCATTTAACTTTTAAGCAACACGCATTCCAGCCTGATTCCACGGCATGCACCCGTTGACCGGGGTCGTGACTTGTGGTATTTTAAATCACTGAGTACGAGTCTATGATATTCATGTAAAAGACACATTTGTTATTAAGTTACAGCAAAACTTAAAGGTCCATGGTACGATCGCTATAATAGCCTTGTCCCAGGGACTAGATTGATGACCTGAAGGGTCAAAATTTGGTATGAGAAGAAAGCTACTACCTTTCTCATTACATTGTGAATTCTTAGGGCTAAAGGATGTTTGGTTTGAGCAAAAATATGCCCCATTTGGTGGACCCACCAATATTAAAGACACAATCAGTGATTTGCAAATCAGAAAAAATCGAAAGAATTTTGGCAGGTTGTAACAAGTTACAGGCATCCTAACTACCCGGCAATGATAGGCCAGAAGCAACCCAATAAGGACAAAATCAGAAGTTTTAGTCATACTTTCCATTCGGACACTTACTACACATGTAACTGAATGGATATTCATATATCTTTAAACAGTGCCGTTTTCTTCCTTTTCTGCAAACTTCGTCAGTTGGAAAAAAAAGTAACTTATGAGAATTTACAGACTTATGCGTCACTGTTAAAAGGTCCAGGAAATGCAATAGAATGAGTGGTTGTGTCAAGTCTACAGGAGGGGCGAGGGGGGGGGAAAAGCATTTCAATATTTGGGTTGGTGGATTGGACATCATTAAGTGAAACTATGATTTTTTCAGAGGTATAGAACATTCCAGGTGAATGGTGTGAATCATATTCATTGGACACTGACTGAAAATCAATAGTTTCATAATGTGGCACTGGTAGTGTATTTTTTTTGGGGCCCTGTTTATTGGAAAATGGAATGCCCGTAAAGATTGGACTAGGTTTATCATCTCATTTCGTGGGACCTTTAAGCTATTCCTGCCAAAAAAATAATAGATTTTGGACTCTTTAGAGATAAATCAATGATAGTGTCTTTAATTTTACCAAAGGTACTCTATGGCGGATTACAAAATCAAATTTTAGCTCTCACTTCAAAACAGGTTGAATACAGGTACAAAAGTGCTTTACAGATGCGGTTTGTTTGGGGGGTGTGAGTTTTTTGACGCCATTTAATCAAGATGATAATTTTTGATTAAAGGCATTACAGTGATTTGCTAAATAAGAAATCAAAAAAATCATCAAAATCAGATTTTGCATGTCTGTAACAAATATAGGTTATCCTTCCAAACCCTACAAAGGATAGGACCAGGACGCAACCTAATAAGGACAAAATCGAACTCATTTCGTCATTAGAGTCCGAAACGGGACACTAAATTCAACACGTAATTTCAATGGGAGATTTAGTATCTTTGAACACGGCAGTTTTCTTCCTTTTCTGTTCAATTCTTCAGTGGAAAAAACAAGGTAAGTTATGAGAATTCGAACAGGCTTATTCTTCACTTGTGAAGCTATTCCTGCAAATTTTTCCAAATACTTTGACTCTTTTGATAAATCACTGACAGTGTCTGTAAATTGGGTTCATCTCCCTTTGAAGTGAGCCTTAACAAATTACCCTTGATGACTCTTTTAGCATCTTATTAACACATGAGTTTAAAGAGACAATGGCACATTTGAAAATATGTGCGCCCTCAAGATTTTTGCATGGTTGTAAGGCTTTTATATACAAAACAGCCCTCACCCGAAATGATTAAGACCCAAAATAGCTTCCTAGGGTGAAATGAACGGTTTTTTTTGGTTTATAACTTAAACGTCGCTGGCGACGTTTTAATCAGCAGACGACGGAAAATGGCATTTAACACAAGAACACACACACCGTATGCATGTTTTGCCCACCTATGCACACTGTTTGATCGGTCTATAACCTTTGTGGTTTTTTTTTTTTTTTTTTTTTAATAATTATATTCATGTAATTTTGTTGATTAAAGTATGGAAAACTTAAAAAAAGTTAGCCTACAAATTACCCTGGATGTCTTTATCCTCAATCACTGTCCCTATCTGTTTTGGGGTATGTTATTTTTATGTGTTAAAACTAGATCTGTTATTCCAATGGCCTAGACTATCCCTTGAGAGCAAATTGAAGAAATTTCATATTTTGTGAAAATGTGCCAGTGCCGCTTTAATGTTGCTATTTTTTCTATGTGTAAAATATATCTCTATATTCTTCCAATGGCCCAGACTATCATTTGCGAGCAAATTTTAAAAAAATCATATTTTATGAAAATGTGACCTAAATATTGTAATTCTTAACTGAATGCATATGGTATAATTATAGGCGGGGCGTGAGAGCAGAAGACCCGGAAAAAACTCCTCTATCCATGATGTTGGTATCAGTTTATGCCAGAGATTCTACTCTATAACATATCAAAAAATCCGCAAAAATCCGCTTTGGGGAAAATCTTTTATGAGTATTTTAATAGCGCACTCTTTAAAATTTCGTAGGATAACGTTTTTGCAGAAAGTTCTATTGCTAATGCGGTTGCGCTGATATGCAAAACTCCACACGCGACTCACGCGAGCGTTATTTTTAGCGCATTTAAAACCATATAAGGGCATACGCACTATTAGCGTAAACTATTCACAACACAGTGAATAATTACCTCTACGCATTGTAACGAAATGGACTATCGCATTGATTTTGACTGGTATTTTACGATCCCGGGATTATTTTCTTAAGTTTACTGATAGAATAATTATTAAAACTTATATAGTTATTAGGTAAAACATCATGAATAGCATGGATAAATACAATAAATATAAATAAAGAATTTATAATTTGCTATTTATCTTGAAAACAAAATTCTAATCCAAGGGTACAGAAACAAGTAAGAAAACAAGACAAGTACAAGTAGGAAAAACAAAATGGATGGCTGAAATAAACATTTTAACTATATATCAAAATTAATTGTTTACCTTTACAAAAAGCATGCCCGCAAAGCATGCAGAAAGAATCACTATTAAACAGTAACAAACTACAAAAATAATGTCAAAAATAGAACGCAATAATTTTAGTCATCACATGCAGTATTAAAAAGGAATGAATAAGATCAAAATGGCGTGGATTATATGTAAAAAATGCGTTGATACATACGGTCCACTTTCTTGAACAGTGAAAATGTTTGAAAAGACCAAAAGTTTTGTTTAAAAAATGTGACACAATTAGGCCTAACTTATACCAATAATTTATCACTTTGCCAGAACTTGGGCTATGAAGTAGCACAGATTGAATATCCAATAAGAATTTATGAAAGCTGCAGAGCGACCTTGACTAGATTGCTTTCCATACACCCTGTAAAATACTCCGTCGGGCACCCTCTGGGCGTCTAACACCTTAAATATTTACTAGAAATATACTAGAATTGGATTGTGTTTTAATTTATATTTGTGAGTAGGAGGGTAGCAGCGGGTTTATCATAGCTGCATGAGAAAACAATTATAGTAAAGTTGAAAATTGCTCAGATCAAGTGCCAAGTGAAAATTGTTCCGCCAGCGCTGAGGGGTAGTCTACGAACTGGAAATAAAAATGCGGTAAAAAAAACGGTAAAAATAGGTTTTTACTGTATATTTCTATATAAAACTGTAAATTTTACAGGTATGTATACACTTTTTTTTAAAATCTACATTGGTGGACAGGTTTACAAAGTTTGTGTGGTCGTCAGTGTTTTTTTTTATTCTATATACATTCTCAAACTCTGCAATAACTTACCAAATACATAATGTTTTAAACATTTAATTGAATTTTCCCCCAACATACTGTAATTTTACCATGGATGGATGCCAAATACTGTAAAGTTTGCATTTCTTACAATGCGGGTTACCGCATTTTGGTCAACCAATAAAGGTGAGGCACAAACTGTGACTTTTGCCGCTAAAGGTTATGTGTATTGAGAACATTTTTTTCGCTGCTTGGGTTTCTATAATGTTGTATATTTTGTATAGTTCTTATTTATATTTGTTCTTTTCATGGGATGCTGAAATGATCATTATTGAAACAACACGTGGTGTGTGAAGTTCTGGTAAAATCACAGCCGAACTAGCAATTTAAAAAAATGTTATCCTCCGAAATTTGAAAAAGATTAAATTGTTCACAATCCTTTGACAAAGCGATTTTTAATGTGTTACAGTGTGATCTCCAGCAAAAATTAAACCAAAATTATGGAAAGAGGAATTATTTGGTCTTTTGCTATCACACCTCGAATAATGTTTTCCTGTGATACATATGAGAGCATTTTTTCATACACTAACGGGCATCAAGTCTACACATATACACAATATTGTAAAATAGATTTCAATCAAAACACTAGAATGTATTTACAGTCTAAGTTTGGAAATGTTAAAAGTCTATTAAGACTAAATTTAAACGTGGGTCTCTTTTTAAAATTCTACAGTAGCCTACTTAACGGGCATCCATTCTGCCAAAATAGGGTAAACAACTTTTGCAGGTTAAACCAAATACATTTCCAAGTGTTTTCATTAAATTATTTTTACCGTATTTGTTGGCAGAAAGAATGCCCGTATAATACTGTAATATATAGGGCCTACAATATTTTTGCAATGTACATCTCGTAAAAAGTTAACTTAGAGAAAATTAGCTATAAAAGACTGTCATTTTTCCATTTAAAATCCATGTTTTTTCAGTGAAATCACATTTTTTATACAGAATCTACAAACAACGGGAGTCAGTAAAATATATATGTACTTCTAAGAGAGTTGAATATACGATTTACATGTACAATTTTGCTATGACAATCATGATTAGATATCATCTTTTTAGTCATTTCATCATTTGCCATGATAATTGTTGAACTCGGATTATTTCGCAATGTTTCGTGTAACAGTCCGAAGCGTATTCGGGGTGCAAGACTTCAGAAATGCGAACTATTTTGAAAAAAAAAAAATACACTGCAATCGATCAAAAGTGAACTTTTACGTTCTTTTTTGGAATATTTTCGCTAAAGAAGATTTAGGCCTATTCAAAAGTTCTTTTGGCTACAGAGTATCATTAGAGTAAAACAAATGGGTCAACCGTTTGTACATAAACAATATCCGTTGCAAAATTTAGAGTGGGACATGATTATTTTGTAGAAATTGAAACCTTTTTGAAGAAAAATGTTTTTGAAGAAAGTTCTACATATATTCGCCAAAAGTGACCATTTGGTTGACACAGAGTTTGGGTCGTCTAGACTCGCAGGCCTGCTGGCAATTATCAACCATTTGGCCAACATTTCCTTAAAGTCCTGAAAAGTTACATGGTAAAAATGTTAAACGACTTTGGACAAACTTTTTTTTTTTAATCTTTGGACAAACTTGTGTTTATTGATAGCATAACTTTTACCTCGGCATAACTTTTAGCTTGAAAAATAAAACCTGTTAGAAAAGAAAAGGGAATGCGTATTGTATTTTTTTTTAAATACAGGCCTAGTCCTATAAAAATATCATTACATTATTATGATTCCATTTAAAGTTTTCGATTAATCTATTATGGTTTTTGTTTTTGAAAAATACCTTTTCAACGATATTTTTATAATGAAAGTTTTTGACAACAATTATAGGCCCATTTTTCCGGCATTTCCCTGTTTGGAGAGTTTATTAGACAACCAACACAACACACTCACACTCAGAGGTTTCTTTCATCTGCGGGATTACCGCCGCTGCGTCCACGCTTCCTAAGAAACCAATCGCGCCAACATTTATGCTCTGCACTTACACGCACAGACTTATGCATTTCGAAAGAATTACTCGTCGATTTGTTACGCGAATATACGAAGGTACTCGATTTTGGTATAAAAAGGGAAATTTCAAATACTCATAAAAAAGTTTCCCCAAAGCGGATTTTTGCGGATTTTTTATATGTTTTTAATAGAGCACGATCTCCTGCATCCCGTGATACCAAAATCATGGATAGAGGAATTTTTTTCCGGTTAAGGCTTATTTGTCCACTTCATGCCCCGCCTATTAGTCAATCAGAGACATGGTAAGAAAGCTTGAATGTGCATACTGATATATAGTTTATTTTGATCATTTACTTAGCTGTTATATCAAGATCTCAGCTTCACCACTTGTGGGTATCTTTACTACAACAAATTCCAATAGGATAATGCAAAAAACTCAACTTTGATTTTAAAAAATACATTGTGGTCCACGGACAGCAAGAGTCATCTGCCATCATGGTTTGTGAATGGGGCCAAAGGCCACATGAGGTCACCAAGGTCACATGAAGTCACCAACATGTCACCCCACCCCGCCCCCTTCTTTCCACCAAGTTACATCATTCTAGCCCTTACGGAACTCATACGGCATGCAATATATTAAAGGTTAACATTTTGACCACAGACACACACACAAAGATACACACACAGACATACGACCAGAGTAATCTTTATGTGCCTTCTCCCATTCTTGCAGACGACACAATAATCCCTATGTGCCTTCTGCAATTCTTGCAGACGACACAAAAAATGGATGCTGTTGTTTGTTTACATCCTGAATACATGTAAATTAGGGGTTCATTCATAGGGTTCATTCATAGTTGTTTATGCCCGAGGGCAAGATCAGGAAAGAGCGACCAAGAATAGATTAGCCCGAAGTAATAGGTCCAATAAGATAGCAGACATATAAAACAAGCCTTCCTAACCCAAAAATACTAGAAATGAACCCCTTCAGGTATACCGTACTTTTTTACTAACTTTTACTTACAAAATTAAATCATTACATATCAATTCAGTGTGAAATTGCATGATCCTGTTTTTTTTTACACTTTTCGGCCGCGTTCGTACCGGCCAGCCATGCAAAACGTTCATTTAACACTGGTCATGTGACGCGATTGACCACTCGCGTACGCCGATACATACGAGGTATACATGAATGACTGATAGTGCCTTTAAACCATGTACAAACAAAACATTGCTTTGAATTCTATCCAAAAACTTACCCTGCTTTTCGTTTTGTTTTCTCTTAAGACAAACAGTCGTAGATGGCGTTACTTCCGACGTCCCATACAGTTCATATTTTGAAACGGTGTTTACAATGACTTGCGTCAGAGGCATTCCAAGGCGCACACTCAGCTGACATACAGAGGCAGGTTAGTTTCCAAGCCGGCAGAGCCGACATCGTAGTCACCCTCGCAAATGGCGATCGCTACATCATCGAATGCAAGCGTTTCAGGAAAACCAGTTGAGTGCTGAGCATGTAGACCATGTGATCGAATACCGCAAGTGTCCTTGGAGGAGAAGCCCCTGGATATTTTATATCCATCCACAGAGCTTATACCTAGTGTGAAAGAATACGCAAGAAAATGATTCGCATCTTATGAGTTTCGTAACTAAAATTATGTCACTTGACGGTTTGACGCGTAGTTCTCCAAGTCGACTATTTTAGCTTAAAGCAATACTGGCACATTGTTTTGTTTGTAAGCAGCGCTCCCATTTTCAAATTTGATATTTGGGCCCGTTACGTTGGTGATGTCAGGAAAAGCTAATACCTGCGAACGAGACTAAAAAATGTGTAATATCAATACTGAACGTCGATTTTGTAATTAGAATATTGGAATCCCCAGATTGGACTTAACGGCAGAGCTGAATGCTACGTTTAAGTCTATCCCTGATGAAATTTGCCACCTCGAGAAAATCACCAACTTTGATTTGGCCTGAACCATAAAACACCTAATTGATGAGCGTAGACCTACAGGGCGCTATTTCACATTGGCAGGCCGTTTCCATCAGCCCGTTGAGTTATTCTAATTACAAAATTCCTTCGTTTGTAAAGAGACACGACATTTTTCGAGCTTAACCTTCACATTGTATGGTTTCTAGCCAGTTACCAATGCAACCTTGTAAAATCTCACCTTTTTGAAAAATTGGGGTGCTCTTCAAAAATTGCTAATATTGCTTTAAGGGCTGACAAGGCCAATGGCCAAACACATTCCTAAGATAATGTTTGATGGTAAATTCTGCACCTTGTTTTCCATTAATTTTTCTTTATTTTAGAATGGCTCGGGCCAAATCTCATTCCCCCACCGGCGAACATTTGAGGCCCTGCAGAAATCTTTTTTATAGTTTTTTATTTAAGATGTTAACTTTATATTTAATAGACTAAGGTATTAAACGGATTTTAACACAAAACTGAACCACCCATTTAACCACTCTTGACCGCGGCGGTCGTGATATTAACCCACATAGAACTTTATGCGTGTGTGAGAGTAATATTTTGCCTGGTAGAAATAAGGCACTTCAAGTTTAATAGACCTATTGACCCTACCTTAACAGTCCCAAAGTGGCTGTTATGAACACCGAGTGTGATCTTGCCTTAACAGGTCATGACCCTGGAGGTAACCTTTGGACTTTGTGATCTGAAAGTAGAGCCTCTAATTCAGAATTTATTTAGCAACAATGCTTTTCACACGTGTCCTGAGCAATTAAAGTCTTGGGCTGCTGCTGCTGGGGCTATGTTAGATTAAGTAAAAGAGTGCACTCTTTAATCTGTTTTAATTGGCATGTCATAATTTTTATTGTGCTGTGATTTGTTGTCACATCCAATGGCACTGTGAATGACACACACAACTCAACTTTATCAATAATATATATGGATTTGCAAATGTAAGTAAGGTGCCAAAGTCTTAACCGCAGTCTACCAAAGGGTGGTTACACACCCCTTCATTTTTTCCCCCACCTTGCTTAAAACCCATTTGTGGTGCAAATTGTTAATGTAGTTGTCAATTGACATTCCGCCCTTTTTAATGCAAAAAAAAAAAACAAACATCCACCGGGGTTATAGGTTTAGATACAGGGTGATTTTAAAGTGATTGAGGGGGGTGGCAACCCCTTTCGGAGAGAAGTACCAAGTATGACTAATATGACACAGGAATATTACAGACACTTAATTTGGGTACCAATAGAGAGGCTATGGTCACTCCTCTTCCATGGATACCAAAATGAGTACCAAACATGCCTAGCACAATGTCACAATGGATGTCATAAAGTTTGCAGTCAGCAAAACTGTCCATTTCCATAGACACCACAGTTGTGAATAAGGGAAAATTCAATTTTTTACCAAAAGTATGAATATCTGATTTTCATGGTATTTGGCTCTATATGATGAGAACAGGACTAATTTATATAATTAGAGCATTTTAGATGTAACAAAACTGCAAAATTTAAAAAAAAACCTAAAATTGCAAAATATCATTTTCCACCTTATATCCAGTTTTTTCATACTTAAACTGATGCTCATTCATAAAGACATAATGGTGATGTTGGTACTTATTTAAGATACAAAAGAAGAAACTCTAAGCTATCATGGGGTACAAATTTAATAGGATGGGTGTCAGTAACGAAAAGCACCAGGGGGTGAGCTTGGTTAATCGCATTGGGCACATCTATTAAAAAGAAGCCCCCCCCCCCCCCCCCCCCCCGAATTTGTTTCAAAAAATGGCTCTCAGATAACGAGGGTGTTTAATATTGAAAATAAAAAATCTTTAAAACACAAATTACAAATTAAAAAAAATCAAAAATTGATTTTGTGAGCTTGGTTAATCAGCCATTGCACATTGCTATTAAAAGAAGTCCAAAAACGTGACCAATTTAGTCACTGTACCCAGACAGTCATGGTGCTATTTGTTGCAGCTTTCATTTCACAAATTTGCATTCTACTTCTTGTATTCTATTTCTGTAAATTACATAATTTATGTTAATATATGCAACATAACCCCCTGGGCATTACCAGCTGAGATTTCATTGGTCATTCACAGGGTTATATGGTAATTAGCTACTTAGAGACATGGTATGAAAAACTTGGATGCACACAGATATGAAGTGCACAAAGTCCACATTGTGCACTTTGGAGAAAAACGCAATTTTTTTATTATGGACATTTTGACTTGGTTAACTTGCTTGATATTGCATTTGATTCAAAGTATGGCCATATAACGGAGTGGCCGAGCTTTGAAAAGTGCTCTAGTTTTCAAGTTACCCCTCCCTTTGGTACAACAAAACACAACCACCTTTATTTGAAGGATTAATATATGAGATTTAAGAAAATGATGGTCGTGGTTGAAATATTTGGTGGCAGGGATGATTTCTAGGCCGAAAAATGCATTTTGGGCTGCAAATTGAGCGAAATTATTATTTTTTAGTTTTTTTTAAAGTAAAAATATTACAATATTATTTTTATGGTATCTTTTTTGTTATTGATATAGGTTTTATACATTGCATAAAGGGTTCAGGTAATACTCGTTGTGGTGACATGTGATAAAAAGGATGTTTTTTTAGGAAAAAAGTGATTTTGGGGCTAAAATCTAGACCCTTTATATATCGTATAAAACATAAATCTATAATATAAATGTCAGAGATTGATAGTATTGCATCATGGTTAAAATTTGTTTTGCTAAGAAATTGATAAATCTTGATTTTCTTAAGTTTTTAGCTCAAAAACCATGATTTTTTAACCCAAAAAACACCCATGCCACCAAAGTTTTGACCACAACCATCATTTTTTAAAATTATTTATTACTATCTTTCGAATAGAAGTGGTTGCATTTTGTTGTACCGAGGGGAGGGGTTGTCGACAATTTTGCAGTCCAAACCGCTCCTCTAATATGGATCTAAGAAAATGTGTTTGGTTGGAATTTCAAAACTTTAATTACCATACCTTAGTTACCTTCCCGTACTTTGTGAAGTTTAGTATTTCATTTTAAAGAGGTCGGTAAAGGACTCATTTCCTTTTCTAATTATATCATTTTGATTTTTTTTTTAAAAAATGGCCATTTTCCTCAAAATTTCCCAAAATTGAAAGATTAAAAGAATAGTAAATCTTTTCAGTAAATTTCATTAAATTCACAATGGTCACTGTCATTTTGTATTTAGAGAATAAAGGTATGATTTTGGCAACTAGTACTCTCTTTATGATGAATTGAAACCAAGACGACACCATTATTTTAAGTGGAAGAACTCGGCCGGGGAACAATGCCGGAGGCCGAGTTCTTCCATGCAAAAATAATGTCATCGCCGGTTTCAGTTTGTTGTATCAGAGAGTACCGGTTCTCAAAATCTTACCTTTATTCTCATTCTTAAACAGCTTTATAATTTAAGGCCATCTTTACCCAATTTCACAATCCTTATGGCTTAAATACAACAAGAAAGGACTGCCACCACCCAGTGACAAAACAATCGAACAACCCGTTGAACGCAACGAACATACACAACAAGATGCAACATTGGCAGGTGCGCAAATGTAGCAAAAAAAGATATGACACAAGCACTTCAACCTTCAAATAACATCAACACGCAGCGCGTACACCTGAGTTCAATTGACGAATTGACACTGGGCATCAGCCAATGAAATTGCTTACATTTTCACAGCTGTTTAACAATTTACATTAAGGTGTACTTAACTTGATTAAATAAAAAACCTTCAAATCGTATTCTCCCTATTTTTGGCCATTTTTATTCAAATTTTCCAGAAATTCCCTGAAAACATTCTTAAGATTAAATCGATAATATCTCTGCAACAGAATGAGATATGAACCTTAAGTAAAGACCAAAAGTTGTATTTTTAAGAACTCAAGTATGTAAAAATCTCAACTTCGATATCGGATGAACTTAGCACATTTTGAAACCAAGCCCTTCATATATAGGTCTATTTTGATTGGTTACTCAGAGATTTTAAGAATTGACATGTTAATAAAAAATGTCCAATCTCTTGAATGACCATATCAAGAGAAGGTTGTGTACATCTTGGGGGAGGTAATCTTTGATTTCACAGTATAACAGGGTAGCAATTAACAATTTTGTAATCTTCGGTATGTTGTTTACAACATAAATTATGGCCTGCTTTGTCCAAAAGCACAAGTTGTTGGTCAAAACAATATTGTAGCGTAAACAAAGCCAATGTTGTTGAATATAAATACAAAAAACAATGATTACTATTTTGCCACTTTGGTTTGGAATAATAAAATCATGAATGCGAGTTTACGTACTTAAATTTGGTATCAATATTTTGTGTTCATTGTAATATTTAGTTAGTATTAATAGTTAACTGTAAAATATTTATCTTAAAGGCTGACTCAGAGATTTCCCGATTAGGGCGCACTCAATTTTCAAACAAATAATGTTTTTTTGCATATACATATTGTTTGTCCATATAATAATCACTGTGTGAAAAAGGTTGAAAAATCATGCTAAATCAGCCCTTTTTATGCCCAGCTCAATGGGACCATTTTACCTACAACCAGGAAAATCTGCTTATAAACCACCTCCAA
This sequence comes from Ophioderma brevispina, assembly GCA_023653785.1. Taxonomy (NCBI): domain Eukaryota; kingdom Metazoa; phylum Echinodermata; class Ophiuroidea; order Amphilepidida; family Ophiodermatidae; genus Ophioderma; species Ophioderma brevispina. The sequence continues at coordinate 34,311 of JAMKCH010019913.1, forward strand.
CCGGGAAAATCTGCCTCAAAACCGGGAAATTGCCCCATCTGACATAAGTCACCGAGAACAAGCCCGGAGCCTGTACCGGGAATCGAACCCGAGACCTCATTGGTGAAAGGTTAGGGAAGATATGCTGCACCAACCCATTCCTCCGAATTGTTTTGAACAAGACAAAAGAAACAACTCATAATATTAAAATGGTGATTTTCATTGTAATAGAGATAAGTTGTGCGTTTTCTTCAGAGAGGGGTGCTAAATGGTGGGTTCATGTTTTTTGACATACTAATGGGGGGGGGATAAACATGTATTCATAAAGAAAGATGGCTCTCCGTTGAGTGGTAAAGTTCATTATTTTTTTTGTTTTTTTTTTTTTTTTTTTTTTTTTTTTTGTCTATCAGTGAGGGAGATGACCATGCGACAAATATTTAAGAGATGACAAAGTTTTGTGTGTGCACATGTGGCTGATGAGACCAATTTGACTATGGAAAAGTCTGTGACAGACAGGATATTTAAAAGAAGGAGTACTGCCTGATGCTATTTGGAGCCGATGCTGAACTTGCACTTCTGCCTTTAACCTCAGCCTTGCCAATTCTGTGACATTCTGATGTTTCAGCACCATCTTTGATAAGGCTGTGCCATGTGGGGCGATCTTGGGCTAGGCTTTTCCAAATGTCCACATCTATGCTAAAGCTCTTGAGTGCATAAAATAGTCTTAAAATGCCTGAAACAGCATCACAGCACCCCTCAAATTAAAACCATTTTCAGTCCCTTATATTAAGATGTGATAACAAGGGGGTGGGGGGTCATCACATTTGGCTGTTTTAAATGCCGGGGTCATTAAAGAAACCCTGGCCTCCTAATACCTCTCCTGAAAAAATGACATGCACCCTAATGCAATCAGTGGTTTAAAAGTTATCCTGACCAGGAAGACTCAAACCCAGGACCTCGGAGTGTATGGATTGCTACGAAAGTGTGGCTCACTTGATCTGCAGATACTTCGAAAGGGAAGAACCAGAGGTTCAGCAACACACATGAACAGTGACGTACTTGGGGAGTGCTTTCGATGCTATTAAGAGGTCCTCCGCCCCGGGGTCCCCCTCAACAATTCCCGGTTTTGATATACGCTATGAATGCAGGCGAATGGCAAGGATGACTGGCTGTGGCAGGGAACGAGGTACGACCAAAATCTATGGTTGTCTGGGCGGCGATTGATGAGCCCTACAACACGGACGATGTCAGAGACGGGGGTTGCTGCAATGGTGACGTGACTCGGTGGCTGACATTAAAGCCATTTCATGGGGCCAGTTCTGATGATTTACACTATAAACAACGATTGTAAATAAAATATATTCACATCTGAATAAAACTATTAAAACACAATTGTAATTAGCCATCACATTGAAAGTAGCAAATTTAAGCAATTGAGAGCAAACAAAATTTAGCAATTGAAGCAATTTGCAATTGAGAGCACAATTAGCCCTTGAGCAAATTTAGCAATTGTTGCACTTTTAGCAACTAAGAGCAAATTTAGCAACTGAACAATTTAAGCAATTGAGAGCAAATTTAGCAACTGAGCATTTATCACTTGAGATACAAATTTAGCATTGAAGAATTAGCAACGAGGAGCCAAATTAGACAATTGAGAGCAATTTTAGGCAATGAGAGTCAAATTTTAGAAAGTGAGAGAAATTTCAATTGATATCAATTTGAGCAATGAGAGCACATTAGCAATTGAGAGCAAATTTAGCAACTGAGACAATGCAACCTGAAGAGCAAATTTGCAGTGAGATCAAATTTAGCAATTGAGAGCAAATTTATTCAACTGATAAGTCACATTAGCAATTGAGAGGCAAAGTTTAGCAACTGAGAGAAATTTATACATTAGAGCAAATTTAGCAATTTGATAGCAAATTTAGCAACTGAGAGGCAATTTGTCCAACTGAGAGACAAATTAGCAATTGAGAGCAAATTTAGCAATTGAGAGCAAATTGTAGCAATTGATAGTCAATTTACAATTAGGCAAATTTAGCAATTGAGATCAATTTAGCAATTGAAGCAAATTTAGTCACGGATCGAATTTGCAAACTGAGAAGCGCCATTTAGCAACTGAGAGCCAATTGAGTAGCAATTTGATAGCAAATTTTAGCATTGAGAGCAAATTTTATAACTGAGACAAATTAAGCAACTGAAGCAAAATTTAGCATCAAGTCAAGTAGCAACTTATAGCAAATTAGCAATTTGAGACAAATTTACAATTGCGAGCAATTTGCAATTGAGAGCATATGTAAAGCAATTGAAAGCAAATTTAGCAACTGATAGCAAATTTAGCAATGGACAATTGCGCAATTGAGTGCAAATTCCAGTACTGAGAGCAAATTGAGTACCTGAAAGGAAATTGAGCAATTGAGAACCATGAAACACATAAAACAACATTGAGCAATTAAGTTAAGAGCAAATAAGCAATGAGGGGGTTACAAACTAAGCACCAAGAGTGAATTGGGTGCCGAAGGAAATTGAATTGAGAGCAAATTGGACAATGAATGACCCCAATACCTGTTTCTTATTCTGAATATTCCATATACCATTTCCAATAGAATCATTCTGAGCAACTGGTGAATACTGGCTATTTCTGTAAACGATTGTAAAGATTTGTAAAAGAATCTTATTTTGGTACTGGTGTAAAGCTTGTTATATAAATATCCCCATCTGTAGGATTAAGCTGAGGAACGGTTTCTTTGGTACAACATTGTGAAAATTTCTAATTTCGTATAGGCGCAATTACGAAATTCAGACTATGCTTCTATGAAATTAACAATCTACAAACACCATTGTTTTCATGTGATTATTCTGTGACTAAATTAAAAGGTAGGGAATCATTTTACTTCGACTTCTGAATCACACGATCACAGAAATATGGATGACTTGAAACCTCGTGTTGCAACCTTTAAAGTGCAGTTCACAATCCAAAGCCTCAGCCTCTAACCAGCCCCCAACAGTTGTATATTTTAACAATATCACAATGTTAGCCGAATATTTTAATGTGTGCCTCTCAATTATGACTACCCTCTAACTTTCCGGGATTAAAAGTTGGACCAAGCAATGCTAGGTATTTAAAAGTAATCTCTATTGCATTAACATAAATCATGATTAGATTTTGAATTCAAACTAAGAAGTGAATCTAATGCAAAGGGGTTTACTTTAAAATCCATTTTGAATTTTGGCACTAACTACAACCTAGAGGATTTATTTCTTTAATCCCTGAATTTCATATTTCACACCCCACCTAAAAAAATACCATGTGCTATATTTTTATTTCAAAATAACCCCTTACCAGAAAATAGTTTGGTCAAGATATGTATACATTGCTGACCACCCTTTTTTTCATGTGAACCTTTTCGGTTATCAAACAAATGACCACATATCCTTAAAGTTGCAAGCTTTATTTATTTTCCTACAAAACCATTGTTTCACACCCTACTGTGTCAGCCAGTTCATGGGGCAAAGTCTGATAGTTTACAATATAACAAACTTTGCAAACAAAATATATGTCATAATCATGATAACTAATTATGACAACAAGAAGAAGTACTGATAATCATCCTGTACTGCTGTTTTCCTGTTGTGTATTAAAGATTGTTTTCTAACATGCATTCAACGTTATCGAGTCCCCTTGAAAGCTTGAAATTTCAAGTGGAACATACTTTGGCTCAGAGCGATGTTTGTTATAAGCACATCTGATCCACATTTGCACACCACACAGAGATTTGCGATCACGGTGGCCTAAACCGTATCACAGATCCTTCAAACCAAAACTAGGATTCCTCAGTTGCAACTTTATCAGACATAAAGAGGTCACATTTGGGATGTAAAGTTTAATTCACCGGGATTAATATCAGAGTTTCAAGTATGGTAATAGAAATTCTTACAGAAGTAACATGTTTGTCTCTTTCACTGTTAAACAAATGTATGTAGGGTTTGCTATACTTTTAAACATTAAAGTGTTAACTTTCAATCAACCGTAAGAGAAAAACAAGTGCTACATTTTTTAAACACAGTACACTAAAAGGTGTTTTTTCCGATCGTCTTTGGGACCCCCTGATTTACCCGGTGTATCAATTTTGATATCAGATGAAAAAGGCCATATTTTTCTCTTGATCTTTTACTGAAATTCAGCTTTTAAAATCCATTCGTCTCAAAGATACTGACAAAAAAACTGCATATTTAGTTGGTTTGTTTGCTCATATCACAAGTCATTGGTAATGGCTTGTGGTGGTGTCAGGGATTTGTTCAGCTAGTTTGCTGAGCAGGGGCCGCGTGTATCCATGAGACGGACGCTCTAACATGGCCGCTATTTGAGGCTTGGGGCAGATTGGGAAAAGTAGGGGTTTCCTCCCTACTCTTATTCGACAACTGACTGCGATGTACAGTACAGTTGTGACTCTCTTGTACACGGGACCGACGGCTTAACGTCCCCTCGAAGGACGGGATGCTCATGCATCCATTGCCCAATTCCAACGTTGAACCAGGAGGAGAGCGGATTCTGTATTAATCAATACTGGTATACAGATCATCAAATCCAGAATTTCTAGTACCCGAATAAATCCCAGCAGTTGCCACGACTACCACGGGATTCGAACCTGGGAATTTTGATGGTAAAATTGCGCCAGAGGCAAGCACCCTAACCGCTAGGCCACACTCTCAACACTATTTTAGTGGTAAACCATCAATATTAGCACAGTAGTGAATAGGGCGTGCACTATGCATTATCGAGTTTTAGAATCAAAGAACCGCAAGTTTGTTCCACGGTACCTGGTGGCTTGTGTATACAAGTGTCAGGCTCGCAACAAGTACCTACCAGCTACCCAAAATCAAAACCAGCACCTCTAACTAAACACCTAAAAGAGTGTGATTTTGTATTTGTGTACTATAGCAGTATTGTCGAGGGTTATGTTTTCTTGTGGAGAGGAGGTGTCAATGCTGTGAAATTCAATGCCGAAATGTAGTGAACCGATCCATTACTAAGTGGCAATCATTCTGTTATTGTAGATGAAATTCTTGAACATGTATATATTTCTTTGAAATACGAAGTGGTATATTTAAATATATGATTGACACCTTGAATTTAATCAGTATGTTTAATCCATGAGTATATAGGAATGAGGCTCTGGAGGTTAATGTGCTCATATGCGACCACATTAGACTGGCCAACGGTGGGCCTGAATTTTGATATAAAAAGAATTACATATTTACAATAAATTATTAAAACCTACCTAATATTGCAACTTGTAATAAAAGTGACAAGGGTGATAACTACATGTGGTCATGAAAGTAACAACTTAGGGGGCCAAGAATGAGTCTTCCCCCCCCCCCCGAAATAATTTTTGAGTCCTGGTTTATAAGCATGATGAATTTTGTGGCCTATTTTAACTTTTTAAGGATAACATATTGTCATGTACTATTAAAATCATTTATTATTCAAAACATTTATCTATCCTCTAAAAAGTCCAAAGGTCTCTGATGGAAATATAATTACTGATTCCATGGATTTTAATTTTTGATACAAATTTTGTTTTTTGATTTTTAATTAATTGACTTTTTTGCCCAAAAAAAAAAAAAACCAACTGGCATCGTTGTCTGTGAGGAATTGGCCATATTGTCGGGAAGGTGTGTGTGTGTGGGGGTAATAGGGACCCCCGGGATTAGGACCCACCCCTATCCCTTTACCTAGGGATG
>JAMKCH010019914.1:0-28775 GCA_023653785.1 Ophioderma brevispina
ATAGTTTCTACCAGACGGATGATTTGCGAACCTATCCAGCGGCACGTTCCGTATAGGCGTTTGTAAACATTGTGCACCATTTATTGCCATCAATCCTGTGGTTAGGCCATCACATTGATCACAAACGTCAGAAATACCCTGTAAACACAATCAAATGATCATGTGCCGTACGCAGGATTTTTTTTACGGGGGGGGGGGGTCTTCAAAAAAGTGGACCTTTATTTGAAAAAATGACAACACCCCCCTAAAAATGGTCCTTTTTGGGGACGTTCTGAACATATCATCACCAAAATGTGGACTTTTTCGCCAATATTTCTCTAAATTGTGGCAAAAAAAGGGGACCTTTTCCCTTTTGTGGAAATTTGGGTGTTTTTTTTTTTAAAAATATTGGGTTTTTTCTGTCAAAAAACAAATTACAGGATTGACACTATCAGTATATCAAAAATGTTCTTAAGAATTTAAAGCCATTAAGATTTAAAAGGATCCCTCTGTTTGGATGCATTGAATTTAAGTTCCAATTAAAAGTAGCATGCAGATAACAATTTTATGTCTCAAAGCAAAGACTCCAAAATGAAAGCTTGTAGTGTCAAAGTTCCATGACGAAAATCCATGGGAATCTTCTTCAGAAAATAATTAAAGGTGTGTGTTTCCAATCCATCTTTGGGCCCGATTTACCCGTAAGTAGTATCGATTTTGATATCATATGAAAGTCTGTTTTTTCTCATTGTCATCCTGAAATTTGGCCCTCAAATCCATTCATCCCAAGCTATAAACCAAACATGCTGTTTAATGGTTAACCATCAATATTAGACAGTATTGATAGGATTTGCCAATAGGCATTGCTTCTACATCAAAACTGCAAGATTGTTTTCCATGGTACTTGATGGGGTACTTGATCTGCAAGTGCCAGGCTATCATAGCAAGTAAAGAACACCAAATAGACATAAATCAGACAAGCACCTTTAAGCTCCCTTTTGGAGCAAAAAAAAAACTTTGAGTAGTAATAGCACTACATTTGAAGTTTCTGTTGTTTTTTCAAAAATAAATGAGAAAATTAAATATGACAAATGGCGGGACTTTTTGAATTGCAAAAGAAAAAACACAAACGCAAGTTTAAAATGAAATCATATCAAATTCATCTCCAGTCATCTCCGGTCATTTATAGTAGGATGTTTTATACTGTCAGTTCAGTAAAAGTTTTGTGGCTTGTCGACGATTCCATCGTTCGGAGAAGGTGTATACTTACCCCAGGGGTTCTCAATATAATTAGCTGAAGGGCCAGAGAATGCCGAATATGTTTGAAAGTTCCTTACTTGAGGGCCAAAATTAACCTTGAAATTCTGTTGTTCCCGTATACACCTGGCACAAAAAGTATCTCGGCATGTTTTCTAGCAGTTGTTCCAAAGTCAGACCATTTGAAAGTTTCGAAAATATAAATTTTATTGCTTATGGGCTTGCTGTTTCATTTAACACCTCGCTTGTTAAAAAGGCGTGCAAAAAATGGTGAGATAGAGTCCCGAAAGACGCAAACCCCCCAAAACCAAAAGTTGCAGTTTTTGGATTGTTCAATGGTCACAGCGTGTGGTACAACGCAGCAATAAGTGTATATTGATTGTAAAACAAAGCGGTTTTCCGACGGAATGAGCGAGGAGAACGCCGACTTGCAATATGATTGTGGTACACATGTTGGTGTCCCAGTAACTTCAATGCCCATTGAAAAATAAAAAAAACTGCTAATTTTGCGTTTTGGGGGGTTTGAGCTTTCGGGCGTTCTATCTCAGCCATTTCTGCACGGCTTTTTTACAAGCCAGGTATTAAAGGAAAGAGCAGCCATAGCACAAAATGTATATTTAGAAAACTTCAAAATGGTCTTCTGACTTGGCACACTACTGAATCGAAAAAAACATGCCGGAGGATACTTTGTTGTGCGAGGTGTATTTCGAGCAAGTTCGAGGCCAAAAAATTAATGGATGGCGGGCCGGATTTGGCCGCGGGCCGCCGATTCAGAAACCCCTGCTGTACCAATCAATACATAGAAATTCGATGTGACGATACCAAATCAGATTAAGGCCATAATAAAAAAAGTCCCTTTTATCAAGAACAAAATGCAAGGCAAGGCAACTGCACTGAAATAAAATTCCAAAACACAAAACTTGAACAAACAAAAATGATAATTATTGCCCACCAAAGTTCTTTACGTCACTAAGAATTAGAAAATCTGATACGTTTAATTTATTCATCTTAATTTATTGTTCCAGAATATGCATGAATCTTGGTCCAATCATATGTCTAATTACTGAGAGTTTTGGTCACTATAACGAACTATAATTTTTGTGGGCCTAATTCCTCCTCAAGTTAAAAGCTAAGAAGTATTTTTTTTAAGCTGCTGTCGGGTCGCCAGGCCATTATTTTACAGACAATAAAAACAACATTAAAAAGGAATTTAAAGGGTAGAGGGTTTTTTTCTAGTTTACGTTGCTGCACACTTTTATTACAGAAAAACTGTATAAAAAGAAATCCCATTAACTGATTAAAAGTAGATGTTTGATACATGAGCATAAAATTGCGTTTGGACCATCACCTTGTTTACAACTTGATATCCCCGTTGACCTTTGTGTGTGACATTTGCCTCACATAGTCATAAGCTTTAATTTAACAGAGGTTACACCTTCCCGTCATTCAAAAAAATATGAAAAGGCCCAAATTGGGCCACAAAAAATAGGTAAACACTGCAGCCCAAGTTAAAAGTTTAATTTGATTTGTATTTTTAAATATTTGTGATGTTGAATTTGGTCAGTTTATTTAAAAAAATAGTAAAAAACGCCAATGGGCGCAAAATGTGTTAAAAAAAATGGGCGCAAAATATGTAAAAACTACATCCATAAGTTACGAGCTTAATTTGAGTAGTAAAACTCTACTGTATTTCAATAAAGAAAATAGAAACCCACTCAAGTGGGACAAAATGTTTTAAAAACTGAATCCCAAGGTTTAACTTTAATTTAATGTAGGTTACACCTTCCTGTCATTTCATAATAAAGGAAAATAGAAAAAAGCCCCAATTGGGCGCAAATATGTTTAAAAAAAACTGCATCCCTAAGTTACGAGTTTAATTTGATGTACGTAAAACGCTGTCATTTCAAAAATAAAGAAAATAGAAAAAACGCCCAAATTGGGCGCAAAAGTGTTATTAAAAACTGAACCCCAAAGTTATCAGCTTTAATTTAACGTATGGTTACACCTTCTGTCATTTCAAATAAAGAAAATAGAAAAGTTTAGAAAATTAGAAAAAGGCCCCAATTGGGACGAAAAATATGTGTAAAAACTGCATCCCTAAGTTACGAGCTTTAATTTGATTGTACGTATGTAAAACTCTCTGTCATTTCAAATAAAGAGAAAATAGAAAAACCGCCCAATTGGGCAGCCCAAAATGTAGTTAAAACTGAATCCCCCAATTTATAAGCTTTAATTAATCATAGGTTATACATATTCCTATCATTTCAAATACAGAGTTACCTAAAACTTCTTCTTAAATAATATCCACACATGGATGGTTAAAGTTCAATCAGTACGTAGTGTAACTCTATGTGGCCTGATCATTTCTTACTTATACTCTACTATTCGTTACTCACCCTTATCTATCCCTTCAGCGTGTAACCACCACCTCCCATGTTTCCAGCCAGTCTTGGCAGAGCTAAAATCAAAGAGAAACGTTTTGTAGACCATTGAAACCTGCAAGATTTATTCTTTGTCATGACTTACATCGCAATACACACCAAAACACTAGAACTCCAAAATTAATAGTTAGGACGTCGTAGAGCATTTTACAATAAAAGAAAAACATTTAATGAAATGACCTTTCAGGAACAGGGATCCATGATGCTTCAATAGAGAATAGAATCATTCAAAATGTTGAAAGGCAGTGGTTCGATAGTCAGGTCGCTAAGGAGACCCGGACAAAATAGGTTCACCCAGCACAATGTTCCATGACACGTGATCTGTTCTTTGACTCCAAACAAAGAAGATCGATAAGGGGTCTCAGACTGACGACAAATCTATTCCATGATTCTGGACTAGAAGCCTTTACATATTCGCTACAAAAAAGGTTTTCATGTAAAATGGTTTAATGTTAAAGATTTTATTCAGTTGGACAAAGTTGAGCATTTACGGCCTTTTAGTTTTGATCTCAAATTCTTACCATCGACAATATGCGCTTACTGACAGGAATAAACAAGAGCATCAAGGATGCCGTGGCTTTACTCCGATTTGGGGTGTTGGTTGTACAATGGAGTGAAACCACTTATAGGTAGGCCTACAAGAAACAAATGGAGTGCTAAGTGATAAGCCCCATATCCATACGTCCCTTAACGCATTTTTTCAACTTTTTCAAAATCACGGAGGCCGGGGACCTGTCTTGTTTTTAGGGAGAAATTGCCCCTAGATCTAACAATAATGCTACAACATTTTTTGTGGTGATCGTCAGGGATTGAGGTTTTCCGAAAAGGAGGGAGGGATTATAGGCCTAATAGCCAGTGCAATTTGTTCTTGTTAAGGCCAAAACAAAAATCAAGTTTGTTTCCTACAAGACTTGTATACAAATAATAATAATAAAATGTTTCATTTTATTTAAAAAAAATAAATTGAAAAGGGTTTCCCCAGGAAAGAAATTGCTCACATGGCTTAAATGGCAAGTCAAGACCGTTGCAAATCATACTTGAGTGTCCAATTATTAGTTTATAAAACAAAAATATGGATTTTGGATCACTTGGAAAATTCTGATATTGTCTGTTTTGTCTACAAAAAATGCAAATCTCCTCAGTAAAAAAGAAAAACAACAAAATATGGGAAAGGTCCACTAAATGTAGTGCGCTTACCTACGGGAAACAAACTTGATACCCTGCGGATGCCACTACTCCATCACCCAACCCATTCACCTAACCCATTGGATCCCTGTATCAATCAAACCTGACAACCAACCCATCAACCAACAACTCCACCACACCATGGAAATACTGACTTTGTCCTGTCTTCCAACCACTGAGTTACAGTACTCCATCCAACCAGGGGCAGAGCAAACGCTACAAGACTAATTAATATAGGTTGTTAAAAAAAATAATTTAGCACAATTTATTGCTTAAGGTGGTATATCGGGTTAAACAGTAAAATTTAGAGGCATTGCAGGAAATCGGAAGGGCTTGTGTATGGGCCAGGCCAGGGAGATTAGTAACAGAAATTGACTTACAGTTACACATTAACTGGCTGTTTTGTCCTAACTGTATACACACTTTGAAGAAAAAGTAACTGTCGTCCATTTGGACATCTTCCCCAATTTTTCACATTTCTTCAAAATGTGAAGAAGCAAACTACATTCCTCACGGTCAGAATGGTCAAGAGTTATTAAACCCTGATCTATGTTATGAACTTAAATGCATTTGTATAGCATTCCCCTTCCTGTCAGCCACCAATTACACCAACAAACCTGTTTTTAGGGGGAAAAACTTTCCCACCTGTCAACCACAGATTCAATGAAAAAGTATTATTCACTGAGCAGGTAAAACGGAATGAGTATTATTAAAATTTGTCAGTACAGATCCCTGCAAACTTTTGGTCTTTGTTTTTTTTCATTGTGGCTGTTTAATAACCTGTACCGGGGGGGGAGGGGGGGGGGGGGGGGAAGGGGGGGGGAATTTGAGTTGAAGCCGCAAAAAAAATGGGGTCTCCGGAAACTAGGTTGTCAGAAATACAGCTGCGATCTCCCTCTATTATAGTATTTTGAGGAAGTTTGAAGAAAATTGCGAGAATATGGCTTTGGACATGGAAAGTAGGGTCTCTGGAATGAAAATTGTTCTAAAAATGGGAGTCACTGGAAACTGATAAGAGCCTGAAAATGAGGAACTTATAGGCAGTACATAACCTACTTCTCCCAAGTGAGACCAACTTCCTCCCAATGTGAGAACCCCCTCCCACCTGTACATTTAATTGTTTTGCAGTTCATACCCACATTTTAGATTTGTATCTTACCATTTTTACCATTAACCTTACTTTGTCCAATCACACACCAAACACAACACAAACACAGCACCACACACCACAAAGCACCACAATAGTAGCAACAATACAAAAAAAAATACATAGTCATAAAAATGATGAAGGGCATTCAAAGGAGAAAAGAGAACAGAACATATTTAGTTGTCTCCAAAGAAAACTTCTAATTTAAGAGGTAAATACTCCAGGGTGGGACAAAATCATATGTTATTGAACTACTCTCGTTACTTCTACTAGTGTATTGTGTTTTATCGATTGTTTACGTATCGATGGCATTGCTTATATTCTATGAAAGAGTATTGGTTTGGACAGGGTCTGTATTGGTGTGCCCTGGCTATCTACATACCAAAACAAACATCCAGGCCAAACACACTGACGTCTGACTTGATGTCCAAAAATGGTTCCCTGTTTCTTAGAGACCCTACTAACAATTCATGCAAAGAGTCACCAGACAACTACAGGAACCAGAGTATTGGACTAGTCTAAAAAGGAAAGTGTCGTTACAGTGTTACAGTGTTAACACTTTCTGTGCGTTCTTGATAGTTATGCCCGTTTCTTGCGTGTTAATGTATGCCAAGGGGGTGAGTGTTTGGGCCCTATAGACCTTTTGCTCGACTCCTCCATATACTTTTTGTTTTCATACTGTGTCGTAATTGGGAAATAACGTTTGATGAAACATATTGATCTCATCACACAGCACTCTGTTATAGACTTACTTCGTAAGCCAAAAAAAATCAGACTATAACACAAACTACCTATTTAATGCCTTCCAAGGCATACAGTAACTGTACATAAACAGTGAAATCTTTAATTTGATCTGAACAACAACGGCTGTTTGGTTGGGTTTTTTCTTACCAGAAGAAAAAGGGAGCAAAAACAATGAGTTGAGAAAACTAATCCGCACCTGATCCATGACTTTCTCACAAGCATGTGTTGTGCCAACTTTACAGCCAATTGTGGTTTATTATAGCCCATATGAGGTTATTTAAAACTTTCATGCAATTTATGGGTTGATGACATTTATAGAAGCTGTCGTGACTTCTTTCCACATCAAAGTGCACTCTAAACAGGTGATGTCTTACTAAAATAACAAAAACAACAAAATACTCATACATAAAGATGTGTCATGGTGGGGTAGGACGTTGGCAAGCCAGGATTTTTTCCTGGTTTGGGTTAACGACTCACGTTACTCCATTTAGCGCATTATTTCAAACATGTTCATGTGCTATTGGTTGCAAGCCATTCTTCTTTTCACTCAACAACTGATGATATGCATGGCAGGCTAAGTGACTCCTCCAGTGGACCCCAAAATACTAATAGCCAATACAAAATTATTCAGTGCTGTTGAACTTGTTTAGATAACAAACAAAGGGATTAGAGGATATGATGAGGATGGATTTGCAGATATGAAAGTTTAAAGGGATAGGTGAATGTGTTGTGTGTTGGTGTGTGTAAAGGATAAACAGTGATTTGGTGATCAGAAACATTAAAAATCCATCAAAATTCGTATTTTGTCGTATTTTTGTACTGGCATATAGGTTGCTAACATAAACTTCAAGTGGTTGACCTGAAATCGGTATTAAAGACAAGGCGCAGTACTTTTTATCTGATTCTGTATTTCTATACAGGGGTATCAAAAATTCGACTTGAGATCAAAAATGCCTTTTCATGTGAGATCCCACATTTTATAGCAGAATATTGGCACCATGTCATGTACAGTTTGAACTCAAACCATAAATATTGATTATAATTGTTTTATTCTTTACTACTGGTGTAAACCACAATCAGAGTATAGTGTAGATTTTGAGATATAATCGCTGTATGTCTATTTGCAGGAGACGGTGTGTGACAAATTTCTCAAAAAAACACCACCCCAAAAAAAAAAAAAAACAAAAAACATCAGTTTCACGGTTTGGTGTTTTGTTCCTACCATTAAAGTAGTTATATGGAATTGTACATACTTATCTTTGATGTTTTTTAAACATTGTGTTTATTCTCTCGCATCTCGGGCTTATCCGTTTAAGAAGATTCATGTGCTATATGATATAGCTGAGAAAGAGTACAGAGTATGACAAATGATTACCAATTAAAGGTGCAACGAGAGATTTCACCTATCTGGTGCCCCTAAAAAAAATCGAAAGTACTGATTTTTGCCCTGAAGGTTTCCATCAATAATATCCCATCTAAAAGGATTAAGCTGAGAATTGTTTCTTTGGTACAAACAATTGTGAAATTTCTAATTTTGTATAGGAGCAAATACGAAATTCAGCCTATGTTTTATATTGAAATATACGCGAATCAAAATCACCTTTTTTCTCTCTTTTAAGACATTTCTGTAGACAAATACAAGGTAAGAAATCTATTGAGTGTCAAATCTATATGAAATTACTATTATGACACAATATTTGGGTGTCTCAAAATCTCTCGTTGCACCTTTAAGGTAAAGAATCCAAACTTCATGCTCAGTCAAAAAATTACATCTCTGGGTTAGGATCCTTGTTAACCCAGAAACCGATGTTATTTCTAGATTAACCAATATGGTTTGTATTTAATTAATACTCATTCTGATGCATCGCATTTAACATTCAAACCTACTAAGACATATAGATCAGATCCATAATTCGCTACTCACTCAGCCCCTACGTTTTAGTGGGTAACAATGTTTCTAGTATACGAAGGTCACCGGTTCAAATCCATTTTGGAGGCAGGTTTTTTTCCTGCAGAGTTATTCAGCCAACCTTGCTTAGGGAAAACAATTTAAACTACATGCTCAAAAGGTATTACAATTGCATTTTCATTTTAAATTTGATGTCATTAGTCTTACATCAATTAAAAAAGTCAGAAACAGGGCTTGCAATTGTAGGCTTATGACATCGACTGTGACTTTACCCACATAAAGCGCTAGACATGTAGCATATCCAACCACATGAGGAAGATAAGCTCTAGGGCACTGACCATTTAGCAAAGTTTACGTGCAAAAGAATTCCACATTACGTAATACAGATTTCTCGATGAAAGATTACTTTAATCTGTATTGCCCTGAACTTCACCTAGTGATATTTTACTACCAACAGTGGTTATTACTTTGGCCTTCTTATTGTACCACAAATTAGGTCATATCTGCGACAATTATTTTTCGGAATTAGCAGTACTTAGGTAGACCATAATGCAACCCAGTTTGAGTGAGGTGAGATCAAAGGATTATGGTACGGTACAGACAATGGTGCTTTCTCCTTAGTCTCAACTTCTAGCCAACCATTTTCATCTGTCTGCAAATCTCTAGCTAACCCTAACACGACCAAAACTCGATAAAACTCAATGCACTAAGTCCAAAAAGATGCGATGACGTCATCGTACCAACACTCATATGTGCACGAAATCGCTGGCCAGGCCAGCGACTTCCTTGTGGCTTGCCATCCCTGCTCATGGGAACGGTGCGCCGGAGGCCCCGGGTTCGAATCCTGCCACGGATTTGCAATCTTCTTTATTTAGCTTCTATCCCTTTACCCTCCCCTTCCTCTCAGGAGATAGGCTAGAAACCAAAAGGCTGTTCTAATTAGGGTACCCTTCCTTTTTTCTAGGTAAGAGGTACCCTAATTAGAGACACTATCAGTGATTTGCTAAATCAGAAAATAAAAATAAAATAACAAAAAAATTGCATGTCTCTTTAGATATCTTAACTCATTCTATGCGGAGCAATTCTGTGTAAGTTATAAGACACAAGTCAGTGGTTTTGAAATGGCTTCCCAAATATTTGCAGGTCATTTAGGTAGCCATCTAAAAACCACCAACCAAGACCTAGGCTTGTTTGGACTCATTTTAATGTATCTTTCACACTGATTCTGAATATGCCCATGAAAATAAATAATTTTGAAATGCTTATAACAAAAGAAATTGACAAATATTAATCTTTGGGTGGCTATACTCGTCTGCCGCATGCAAAGAGAAGTTAACTTACCGGCCCTACACAAACAACCTAATGAGGACAGCATTGGATATTTTATTATTACTGTCTGTATGGACACCTACTACAACACGAAATTGAAAGGAGATTCATATCTTTGAACACGACCATTTTCTTCCCTTTCTGTAAATTTTTCAGTTGGAAAAGATACCTTATGACAATTCTACTGACTTATCTCTCACTTTTGAGCTATTTCTGCAAATTTAAAATAATTTTACTCTTTAAGGTGGATCACTAATAGTGTCTTTAAAATTGTGATGACTTTGAGAAAAGCAAAAAAATTTAGCTCAGCACATTTCATTTAACTTTTTTCAGGTGAGATTTTTTCTTCGCCCTTTAATGACAAAGGGTGTAATCTAACATGCTTCCAACACTTAAAAAAACACTATCAGTGATTCACCCAAAAGAGTCAAAATATTTTAAATTTACAGGAAAGGCTTTATTTGCAGGAAAGGCTTAACACTTAAGTGCCTAAGGTGTTTTCACTCACGTTGGTGCCTAAGGGGGGGGTTCCATAGAACCCCCCCTACAGAAACCACTTTCCCGATGGAATTTTCAAATGAAACTCATACCACCTTTGAGGGGGCATAAGACAAGGCCACATGTGCAATAAAAATGAGTTCCTGATTATCGTCTGGAAATTAGGGGCAACATTTTTCGAATGCTCAATATCGCCTCAAAAAGTAGATGAGGTTTCGAGACCTTGCTTCCACAGCATACACATTGCAATATTCATTTTGAGTTATATTGTCTAGAAGGACATTAATTAATATAAACACAAACATTACCATGTTGTACATTCTTCTATTTTTCGTTGGGGGCAGTCATATTGCCATAGGTGTACAGCAATGGCGCGCAGTCATTCGAGGATGGAATCGCTTCTTTTCAGCCATAAAAGGGTCTAATTATTTTTTCGTTTATGTATTAATTTTGTTCATGCTCCATAAACATACATAAGCAGAAACATTATCTCTGGCACCAGGGTTTGCTAATTTTTATTTTAAAATCACACTCCCAATGGTGCCTAAGGGGGGTTCATAGGGACCCACGAATTATCTCATTAACGGGCAAGAAATTTTAGAATTTTTTTTATGGAAAGAAGCGCATCGATATTACACAATTACAAAATTTAGAGTTCGAAAAAATTTTCACGAGTGAGAAATCGCCGAAAACAAATCATGGGTACTATGGAACCCCCCTTAGGCACAAGTGTTAAAAAAGTGTTTCCACACTTAAACACCGTTATCAGTGACTCACTCCATAAAAGAGACAAATATTGTTGAAAATGGAGGAACGCTTAAACCGTGGAAGGATGAGTAAGTATTTGTTGCAACTGAAAAAGGACATCGCCGGAATAAGGAGAGGAAGCCCCACTATATCATCATAGTTATATTTCACCATCAAGGTTGAGTTGGTGTTTTACAACTACCTTTATCATGTATGCAAAGTGTTTTTAGATCCCCAAATTACACTTGTATCAAGAAAAAATGAGAAAAGCTGACTTCAGGGGCATGCTCCTGGAAACAGTCAAAGCTTAGACGCATGCCTCCATCAATGGACCATAGAGTTGCATAGCTGCTCTTTGTTATAGAGATTGTAGTGAAGCCTATATAGACCTTTTGTCCCTCATAGCCACACAAGATATCTACATGAGGCAGCCCTTTATTAAAACAATACCCAAATAATGACTAGCTTATGTGTATGAAGATCTGGATAATATATTGTCTCCTCAGACCAAGCAGACTCGGGAACTACAACACAATGGCCCGCACATGCTACCGATGAGCATGGATTCATCACAGTGTTTGACCAGATGCAAATTGTCTCTTTTATTTTAAGAGCAATTGTAAGCAGTGGCAACACAATTTGGACAACAATGAGAGATAGGGACATTGCAAGAGCTCTGCCTCTTCAAAAATCAGAAAGATCCATTGCGGGAATCTGCCATTATAGGCCTATAAAGGTGCTGATTTGTATGTTATAGCGCCCTCATATTGCCCGTTCTCCATAGAAACACGTGTTAAACTAGATTTTAAACGAAAAAATCATATTTGCCCGCATGAAATTTCGTAAACTTACACAGGAGGAAGTCAGTGGTACATAATAATCCAAATTAGTTGGTTGTAAAAAGTGTGTACGCCCGGTGATATATTTGTTTTATTTCTGGTTTGTCATAACTAATGAGACCTTCAAAACAGCTGTGAGCTATTATCATGATCAAAGTTAAATGGGATGGTTATGAGTAATAAGTTGTTTGTTTTTGGGCAATTATTTAGTGTTCAGGCCCCCTAGAAAACAATATTATTAGGCAAAAGTGAACCAGAATGCCACTCATATAATGTTGCTAAATAATATACACACATCCTTGCAAAGCGGCATTGTGGGTCTTGAGGGGGAAAGGGTTCATATTTGGAACATTTCAATTACCATTGAAGCCTGTATTGTAAATTTACTATAAAAGCAACTTTTGGGTAAACTTTGAGATCGAGCATTGATCTATAAAGCAGAACGTTTAAAATTCATAAGTTCTCATAAAAACTATAGAGGGTTTCTTATTCATATCCCGCGATTGCACTTAAAGGAATGTGAAAAGCACCAGGTCGAAGACATTGAAGGCTCCATTCATGAATCATCCGTTACAGTCGCAGTAAGTGTCCGTAGGACAGTAATGATTAAAAATCCTATTTGTCCTTATTAGGTTGCTTTCCGTCTGGAAAATTTAGGGTATGTTAGGTACCAACTTGTTACAGACGGGCAAAAATCTGATTTTTATAATTTTTAATTCGGAAATCACTTATAGTGCTTTTAACAGTGCTGGAACTGAACTACTCTAACATCTTTGCTTGAATCAGCACTGTCCAAAGAAGGTGTTTATCATACTCAAAAATAAAGTTCTTTTTAAGCTTAAGGAATGAACTGGAATGTTTAACCTTTACATAATCTAAGCCATATCTGACCACACCTGTTAGAGATTAACCTTTCCATAATTTAAGCCACATCTGAGCACCTGTTAGCCAGTGTTCTTGTGAGTTATATAAATCAAAGATTGCTACTTGGTGCAATGTGTCAATATTGTCTCATCTTTTCAAAGTGGACAAAATAATGTGCTTCCCCTGATGGGATTAATGGGTAAAATGACGATTATTGTCATCAGTATTTTGATCCAAATTGAATTTTTAGGAAATAAAAAGATATATAGCTTCTCATATTAAAGGTAAGAGAAATAGGACTAAGAAGTGTTAGGGGTACCATAGGTTGAGCTTTGAAGTGTATACAGACTAACGGTTCCCCAACTTCAGGGTAAAATACAACAAAACAAAACTGGTTCTTCAAATTGGGAATGGAAGACATAGTAAGGACATTAGTCCCCCGTAATTAAACCATTGCACTTGAAACTTGATGGTTCCCCCTACAGTGGCAAGTCATATAAGCTACACCCTTAAGAAAATTAAGTCATACCATGGCACATTGAATCCTGAGATTGATCCTTCTACTAAACCTTACTCCGATTGGATATATAACATTAACGTTACATAGCATAGCCCAAATCATAAACACGTGGTAATTAAGATTTCTATAATCAGTTTCCTTTAAAAAAAACAATAGACTAATATAATTGTCGCACCTGCGTCCTGATAAACTGCCCTACATCTGTGATTGCAAAAACGATTACATAATTGAATGTTCTAATTTATAGAGATTGTCCTTGTAAGATTCTGAAACTGCAATATGACATTAAATGAGAACAATTTTTTTTTTAAGTTAGGTGGTGACGTTGCTGCGGTTAGAAGACCCATACTAAGCTGGTTAATGTAACACAATCTGTTTACTGATGCACGCAATTTAACTTGAGTAGTGGGGAGTATCAGAAGAAAGTTCTAATTTTGTCTTAACCCTCCACCTTATAATAGTTGTCTGATTGGGGAGGAATTGCTTAAAATTCAATGGAAGTGGACCTATTGGAAGAAATTCACTGAGACGACTGACAAATTTTGTCCCACTCGGGCAGAAAAAGTGGAATTTTCCCCCCTCTGGATGACCACCCCAGTAAGCCACTGCAAACATCTCAACTTCCAGAAAAATTGAGGGTGTGTGTCATAAAATGTGGTATTACTGCTTTAAAGTTTGTTGCCATGGTTGCCAAAGATAATAAAAGAATGATACGTGAGTAGACACATTATTGCAAAATTTCTCTTATTGTAGATAAAGGCTTAAATGTTGTTATCATGGGAAGAGGTAAAACTTCACAAAACTTTTAAAAATCAAATTATGAATGGCAATTGAACCATATTTGAAATTGTATTAATAGTAGTGCTTTGAAACAAGTAAAATATGCATAATCGTAGGTCAATGATCTGATTTTCATCAAAATATTTGAAAGAGTATGCCAAAAAATCTGGGTTACATCATGCTTATTCGTGGTGAAAAGCAATTAGATTTTCAATATATATAGGATGTTTGGGGGAGTACCAATCAAAAATCATTTAAAAACTACCCCTTACACAACCAGTGAACCCCGTAAACACCAGTGAATGGACCGCCAAATGACAAAGTTCCGAAACAGACACAAAGTTGATTCATTTATCTGATTCAGAGCACACAAGCACCAGCCAGCAGAATACTGTGACAAATTAAAGCTAAATCTTTAGGAGGGGAGGACAAAAGTCAAGGTTCCGTGAATACATTTAAGTATGTCTCTTGCCAAGATCATTCCAAATGTTTAAGGGTTACCACGTTAGTCAAGAAAACTTGGAAGTAGGTCAAAGACATGGATTTGGAGTAGTAATCCATTTACTAATCTCTTCACACTTGAAAGATTCCCAGAAGGAATGATGAAGAGTGAGACATCGCACCCATTTAATACTGAAATAAGGCATTGTTTTGTCAAGAATTGTTACTGAAGAAACAGAACAACTGGTGGGCTGTATTATATCTATTCTACAGAAATAAAACCAGGAATTATTTGAACCAGAGCTGGGAGAAAGATTTTTTTTTAAGGTTTTTAGACTGTAAAATTAAAGTTTTAGAGGTTCCTAGGGAAATTACATCAACGATTGAAGCAAAGTTAATTGCATCAGTAAATATTTATATACCAAGGCCAAATAAAAGTCTGTCTTACAAGAACATGGGAAAATCTTGGGAAAAAATGCCGTTTTTTTGTGTGTATGCCTTAAAGGGATTAGCACGATAATTCAAGAGAATCAAAAATAATTTGAAAATGCATTTTTTAAAACTTATTAAATCAGGGTAAGTGTGTACAATTCAATATAACTGCTTTAATGTTGAAACAAACACCAAATAGTGAAAAAAATGAAAGATTTGGGAATTGTCATACCGTCTCCCGCAAATAGACATACAGAGACGGCATCTCAAATTGCCACTAAACAGCTGATTGTTGGTTACACCCGTAAATAATAAACAAAGATCAAAGGTGTGTTGCAGGTCAAAATCAAACTGTATTGATCTTGGTGTACAAATCACGCTGAAAATCTGTGATATTCACCGGGGAAGGCTTTTTTCATCTTAAACCGGAGTTTGATACGCACGTTATAGAAATTACAGAATCAGATAAAAAGTACTGCCTTGTCTTATTACACGGATTTCAAGCCAACCAATTTGCATGGTAATGTTCGGATATCCATGCCAGTATCAAAAATATAAAAATAAAATTTTGATTGATTTTTTCGATGTTTCAGATTCGCAAATCGCTGCTAATCCCTTTAAGGCAGGAAGACACATACGGATACCTTTGTCCACTCTTGTTGTCTTTTGTGGAAAAAGGAAGGTAGGCAGATAGTATCCTCCTTTATAACTAAAAGTAATTCATTACAGGATTAAAAGTTTTTCAACCTCGCACACATTATTCACCCAATAAATGAACTGCATCATCCGTTTTTCTTAAATTTCAAAGTTGGTCCGTCTTATTTCCATGACAAATTCTGCTGAATCATAGGAAGGTGTTACTGTGAATCACAAACAAATGTACAGGTGCACATCAAAGCCCATGAACATCAACAATATTATAATGGCAAGTGATAGCATCCTAAAAAGACCACTTATAATAAAAAAAAAATTATTGAGTAACACTAAGCTGAATAATATTCACCAAGATTAAGCCAGCTTGAATATCTGGAGTTTAGATCTTTTTAAAAAAACAAATGGTGTCAATTATAGGAGAATCCAAACGCAGTACCGGTATATGCTATAAAATAATTATTGAACATATATCAAGCAGATTCATGAAAAAGCAGAATTATATTAAAGGTGCAACGAAAGATTTCAAGTCATCTATATTTTCTGTGATATGTAGTTATTTCATATAGATTGGTAGATAGATAGATTCCCTACCTTTTATTTGGTTACAGAAATAACTAAAAACGAAAACAAAGGGTGATTTGTATATTCTTATATTTCAATAGAAAACATAAGCTGAATTTCGTATTTGCTCCTAAATTAGAAATTTCACAATTTTTGTACCAAAGAAACTGTTCTCAGCTTAATCTTTCCAGATGGGGACATTTTTTATATAGCTTTACACCAGTGCCAAATCAGACTTTTCACATTTTTTCAGTACACCTATTATTTGAAATCTCTCATTGCACATTTAACCATAAAAAGAATTAAAAACATTACACTATAGTGCATTTACCCTCCTTGAGTCAGTGAGGACAGTGTGTTATGCAGTGGTCACAGCATTAAATCGCTGGTGTTGATGTACATCTGTCTGAATGCGTTTACATCACTGACTCTAGGAACTTGGGAAGATGGACTATAGTAATAATTATGTGTTATGGGATACGGCCGGCACAGAAGCGTCATACAAATCTTGCTTGGTCAATTGCTGGGATATAATAAATTCCCTACTCAGTTTCTGGATTTATGTGTTACGAACTATAGACAGAAAATCAGAATTCTACTTTTGCCATAACAGCATTTGGAATTAGGCAATCAAACCATGAAAACATTTATCCAATGCAAAGAGAGTTAGGCCTAAAAATATGTTTGTTTGCCATAACAGAGGAAAAGGTTGATCAGTCAGATTTTTTTTAAGATGAACTTTGCTTCACTTTGCTTCACACTGTTTTACTATAAAATGAAAACAACATGCTAGTATTTAAAGCTTTTTTCAATGATGCAGCAAGGATCTTGTATTTTACTTGTTGTGTAGTTAAATTGTTGCCTTGTTTTTTATGCAAATGAAAATCATGGGTTAGGCTGCAGATTTTTTTGAAAAAAAATGTGCTAATTGACATACAATTTTTGGAAGGAGTTCCATATGTAACTGCTTTAAAATTGTACAGGAAACAAATTATTTTTTATTTACGACCTTACACTAACATATACCTAACCCTAAGGCCAATTTTTTTTTTAAATTGTTACTTGTATAACTTTGAAGAGGGGTACATATGGAACTCTTGCCAAAATGTTTGGGTCAGTAGGTTTTTCCAGGGTCAGTAGGGTTATGGCAAACAATTTTTTTTTTGGGGGGGGGGGAGGCTTATTCTTACACATGTTCATGCCATTCATTTTCAAAAAGAGTGGGGTGAAAAACAAACTGTTCCAATCAGTTCTAATATTACCTAGTATCAGTAGCGTAACAGGCGGGGGCGGCACAGTGTCCCCCCAGAAAATCTGCTTGACCTACCGGGAAACGGGAGGGAAGAAAGGAAGGAAAGAGAGAGAAGGGGAAGGAGAAAGTGAAGGGAAAAGTGAATGAGAAGGAAATAATCAGTTTCCTGTGCGGGCACCCAGACCCCCCCTCTTCAGAATTTCGAAAACTTCATGAGTCTTGCACCCCCGGAGGCTTAGGTCTTGTTACGCCCCTGCCTAGTATTTGGATAATCACTTGGTACGGGGGGGGGGGATCACATATGAAATGGATATGGGAACTAGCAACCGGCACCCTCAGAACCACCAGACTGGCTATTTTGTACTTTTACAGATCACAAATGTCAGTTTTCAGTCCCGTTTTCACTTTACGCAGTCATTCATGTGGATATGAAATTCTTATCAAATTTTCTCTTGAATGCATGACATTGCAGTTTGTGTAACATTTAGGACTAAGTGTAGTTTGTAACCTTGCACCAAGGCCCAGGGGGTGTGGGATCAAAAATGAAATGTCAGAATATTTTGGTTGTTCCAATTACCAATAAACATTTTTGTAATGTATGACTGCTGTCAGGCAGGATAACATGCTTAAGTACAAACAAACTCTTTGTCATGAATTTCTCATGAGGAACTTATAAAAAGCCACTATCAGTCATTTTCTTTAGGATGCAAATAAACAATGCCCTCCATTTTTGTCAAAGTTGAGTTTTTGCAATATTGTATTGGAAATTGTTATAGTAAAGTTACGCCTTTTTTATTTTTGTGCAAAATTGTCAGGATCCTGACATTCACAAAATAGCGGACAGTTTGGAACCACATTCCCCAGACATGTTGACATTCAGAGGGAAATTTTGGTCTTTAAAATAAAGAAATATTCAAGAAAAAGTGAAAAATTTTGCCATTCTGGAGGGAAATTTTGATTATGTTCCTGGGAAATGATTCATGTTTTCCATCCATGGCCACTGCAGGAGCTTGCAGGAATGAGGGTATGGATCACAAATTGCCCCTTTTCACTTAGTAATTTGTCGACACATCAAATTTGAATTGAATAGAAGCAACTTCACAAATTTAAAAGAAATGCACTAAACATAACACAATATTTCCCAAATTTCCGCAGTCTTTTCGCATTGGCTGCATTTCACGTTTCAGCCACTCGATTCACCTCGCTTATTTGGCACGCGATCCATACATTAGGTGCAAGGTATCTTATTAATGTGCCAGTAAAAATATTCAGCTCCTTAACACATTTGGACAATTTCACACAGGTTATTAAATATATGTGGCTTTTCCTTTTGCCACATGTATACCCTCTTTACTAGTTTGTTGACTCTCCCAATGTGGTCACATAGAATTCCCTCCTGAATAGTAGCTACTGCTTTTTTAATGTTCTAATGAAAACATTTGATTATTCATGATGACTAGTGTTTTCTTTTAAATGTATACTTAGTTACTTAGTTAAGCTTGACCTCATAGAATAATTACAAGTTCACATTTATACTGATGAAATGGTTCAATGTGTAATTATTGTGGCATCATCAATGAAAACAGATGTTTTGTTGAGCATAACCTTGAACATTATCTAACCAATGGAGATTGATATTTAGCATGCATGATTTCAAGTCGTTTTAACACTTTATTAGAAATAAAGTTGTATGAACTTAACATGCATGATTTCAAGTTGCTTTAACACTTTATTGGAATTAAAGTTGTATGAAATTTGGAAAGCAATAGGCTGTGAAATATGATTTAGATTTTGGTACAGCAACGGGTGTTGGGGTGAGACCCTACGCATCAAGTTCACCCCCTGATCAAAGGGGGTGAAAACTCCATTCTCTACATTTTCCCAGCCTCCCCCTTGTAATTTGTGAAAAGTCCCTAAATGGAATATAGGAGAGTGAATAGATGTGGATTCAACAAAAAAGATTAAAGGAAATGAACAAATTAGGAAAAGACAGAATTGGAGAAAGAGGAAGCCATATGACATGGCATGCAGTGGGGAAGATGTTGGCACAATCAACATAAACAAGATTCTCTCTGATGAGCACAAGCATGAAAAATATCTCGTCAATTGCATTTAAACTTTGTTATGCTTGATTTGAAATTGTTTTAACACTTCATAGGAACTCCAGAGCTATGAAATTCAGTCTGCAAAAAGATGTGAAATAAGGGAATGCATGCAAACACGGAGACAGTAATGCAGATTCATTTTTACAATGCATGATTTGAAATTATTTTTATGTGTCATTTGAGTATGAGCAATTCCATTTAACAATGCGAATGTATTTATGCCTTATTTAGCCCATGTAGATTATTCCCTGGGATTATTCAGTGTTTAGACACTATTTTCCAATGGTGTACAATGTACTTAGAGGGTCCATTTGGACAGGTCTAGGGGTGACACCCTTCTCATATTTGAAATGAATGCTGATTAATGCAATGAGCATATGAGTTTGCGCCATGTACATGCAACTGACCTCAACCAAAGGACTCACTGGATATTTCCATGGTTAATTACCCTAAGTCCAAATAACACTCAAGGGGAAAGTGGAATTCTAGTTTAATCACAGTTCTTACTACAAATTATATCGAATAATAAGTAGGGCCGACCTGAGTCAAGCCCATGCAGCTAGTGTCCTACAGGGAATTAACCAAAACTGGGGACCTATATGACACACGGGCAGGTACGTACAGAGATATGGTATATCCTTTTAATTGTTGGCGGAAAGTAAAACATAAGAGTGATGGGCTCTTCACAAATTGTAGGGGGCACACACAGGGTTGCAAGCTTTAGGGAGTAACACCAATTTTTATCCCCCTGGCTTGAAAAGCAGAGGGGGATATTGCGAGGGTGCAAATGTCCGTATGTGTATGTATGTATGTGTGTGTGTGTTCCAGTTTGGTTAGGTTTTCGTTTTTTTGTGTCTCCTTTGAAAAGTTTAAGTCCGATTTAAACCATTATTATGTTTGTATGAATCCAAGTGTGGGAAAATATTGGATCCAAAACATAATAATGATAAAATTGGATGATTTATGCCCAATATTTATTGGTCTCGCTATGAGTTTTAAAATATTGCGCTCGACTGCGTCTCGCCCAATATTTTTGCAACTCATAGCTCGACCAATAAATATGGGCTCAATCAATCCAATTTTATACCAGACTTGGGGTTAAAGACACTATCAGTGATTTGCTAAATCAGCAAATCGAAAAAATCATCAAAAATCAGATTTTAGCATGTACGTAACAAGTGCAGGTATCCTAACATACCCTGCAAATGATAAGACCAGAAGCAACCTAATAAGGACAGAATCAGAGATTTTAGTCATTACTGTCCGAACGGACACTTACTACAACACGTAATTGAATGGAGAATCGTATCTTGGAACACTGTCGTTTTCTTCCTTTTCTGTTAATTCTACAGCTGTAAAAGGTAACTTATGAGAATTCTACACACTTATCCTTCACTTTGAAGCTATTCCTGCAAATTTCAAATATTTTTCAAATCACTGATAGTGTCTTTAAGGTGCAATAGGGGTTCCTTCATATGTGGATGATGTCAAATGTCATGGAAAAAGGTCAAAGGTCATCTGAGGTCATGTTCCAGACTGCCATCTTGCCAGGGGGATGATGCAAGTTTACTTGCAGTATTTTTTTCTATGTGTTTGTATGTCAAGCAGGTAAACAGCAAAATCCTTTGCCAAAAATTTCTGGTATATTTGCTCTAATTAGAGAGGCATTTCGGGATCCACACCCTCGTCCCCCCGACTTGCCTAAAAAAGTTGAGATTTTCATATCATCTGAACCGTTCACATTAGTAATCCGTGTGTGCCAAATCTTACGTGCAAATTTGATTGTGTGGTGTAAGAAGTTCACAATTTTGTATTTCTGTCCGTAAACAGACAATTATAGCACAGTGGCCTATGGGATCGTGGGAAGGAGCATTTGCTCATAACACAAAACCGCAAAGTGGGGATAAGCTAAAAAGTTGTGAATAAGCTTTTCTAAAGGATATCTAGTGAACATGAATAAAACAGAAGGTGCTGGAATCACGAAATGCACCTCAAGAAAAGCTGTCAGAGGGTCTCTTTTTTCTTTTATTTTACCCTTCAGGACTGAAAAGAAAATTTAGCCATGGGGAAAAAAGTGGGCCAAAAATGCAATGAAAAACCCAATGCATTTTGCTTATTTTTTTTGTTTTCATTTTCTTCTGACTTTCTGAGATAAATTATTATTTTAATTTTGCCTCATTTTTCCCCATTTCAAACAACACAAAAACGATATTTTTAGTGTTGTTCACTCAACATTTTAACCTCTAAAACCATACAGACCCCGTAAAATAATAATAAGGAAAATCCTCATTTTTCTTGCCCTTTCCTATTGCGCATATCAATTTAGGGACATCCCAGGTGCAAGCGAGATCATCACTTTGTTACACAATGTTATTAGCTGGATTTCTGCCATGTAACTAAACTGTAATTGGAAACACTTGGATCTGACGTTTCCGAGTGTAAGCACTAATTGACTAGGGTTTGAAAAGTGAAATTACGATATACAGAATATCCAGAAATATTGAAGATGATCAGTCCCCATACCACGCTAACAGGCTGTTTTTATTATAGTAGTTGACATGCTTGTAATTACAATAAAAAATGTCGGAGTTATCCAATCAGTGATCAAATTGAAATAAACTCTGATTTCACATATGGTATAACGGAGCTTACCTCCCTTGGCATTACTATCCCCTTTTACTTTCCTATCTTTCAGCATCTATATGTACATACCTTATTCGCTGGTTACTTTGGAAGTGAATGTATGAGCAAATCAAAGAACTGTCACAATATTCTGATTTAGGAAATAACCGATACATTTGATAATTGAGAGAGTTGAATGCATAAATGAAAACATTTTTAGAAAAGAGTTCTGTATGTACCCCCTTTAAATTCTATTCTACAAACAGGAAACACATTGTCTTATTATAAGCCTTTACCCTAACACATACCTAAAACACAATTAAAAAAAGGTTCCGTTAACAACTTTGATTGGTACCCTGGGGAACTCTGCCACATTGATAACTGTCTATTTCATCATACATAAAATGGTAGGTCCAGGGGGCCCCTTAGGCCCCCCTGAAATTTTTGGGTGTTTATATGCTTTAAATGTCTTCTGAGGGCTAATTTTTGTACGATTTTGTCAAATTTACTTGTCGCACGCTGTCCATTGAACTTTAGACCTATACTTTGCCGACAGTTCGGCCTGCAAGTGCCATGACCTGAGTTTTTCAAGTGAACCGACTGGCTCATCTCAACCGACGAAATCAATTATCGGGGGGCGCGGCCCCCCAATGCCCCCCCTCTGCTACGCCACTGATTTCAAGAGCTGTAAACCTAACTACATGGTGCTACATGGTGAACAGCATCTCAGCTTCGGCTGCTAGATGATAGAAACCTCTGCTTAACACTAAGTTACGCTAAATTTTACGCTAAAGTGATTCACAATTCTAATCCCGATTGGAACCAGTATTTAGTTTCTGCCTGTGTGATAGAACTGAATTATTGGATTCTATTTTTGCAAAAATCATCATCATCATCATCAGCCTTTTTGTCAGTCACTGCTGGACTAAGGCCTCGACATGTTTCCATGCTGGATTCGGCCTACCCTTCCACGCTGGCCTAGTGCCGGTTGGAAGGGACCCTGGTACCTAGAGTGATATCAGGTAACAGACCCGGGATGGCCCCCTACTCTTTCGATAAGGTCTGCAAATTTAAGTGTTCGGAATGACTCCCCTGACACACGGGACCAACAGCTTTACATGACTCTCCGAACCATGAGGCGCCGGGCACCATTGATACACCGGCACATTTGAAGAATGGGTGGGGATGGAGGGAGAAATTCCATAATCACACTGCTGTGCAATTATGCAATTTCCGACCTTAGAGGAAACTATTTGAGGATGACCAAGAAAAAGCCTGACTATCTTGCGGGGGCATCGAACCCGGGCCGCTCGACGATCTTATATCTGCCGACGGTTTTCAGCGCTTAGACTCCGCCGGCCACCTCGCCTCTTTTTGCAAAAAATCACCTCGTGATAAAAAATGCTGTTTTCAGCTACAACGTTATTCAACAATGTAAAAAACTAAAGCAAAATTGATTGAAGAAAATCACTAATAGATCTCACACTCAAATCCAAATTCAGAGCTATATCACTCATCACACCTCATAATTCCTAGTAGCATACAGGGTAATTGTAACCATGGCAATTTTGATAATATAACCAAACATAACCGAAGTTGTTAGTAAAAAAAAAAAAACAATAAAAAACAGGATACATCAATTTTTATGCAAGGGAAGAAAAAAAGAAACCGCCACAAAATGTCATTAGCGTTAAACAGATATTTACGTGAGTGAGACTTGAGCACACCCAGCAACCAATGGCAGCTGAATGGAATGCCAATCACTAAGGTTGGCTATTTTAGGTGTACCGTGGGAATCAAATATATCCGGTGTGTCTGATGTATTGATCATAATCAGTTTGCATTGATCTAATTGGAGAAGTGCATTCCAATGGTAGGGGAGGATGAGTTCTATTATATCATTTGTTATATACCCAAGAGTGACTTTCTTCGATTTTTTGGTTTTATCCCCAAGAGTATGTGGTTTCCAAGATTGATTTTTGGTATAGAACTAAAGAGTAGAAGAGAATATCCATATTCCTTATGATATTTGCCTATGCTCATTACCATACTTTTGGCAGGCAGTTGCAGCCAAGTAATTTTGAATTTAGATGTCACTATTGGTTTAAAGGTGCATATCATGATTCTTAGCCCTTATTTTTGTTATGGTCACAGATATACCGGAGGAAAGCTATTTCCAAAATTTCAGTTGAATCCGATGGTGCTCTTGATGTTATTAACATATGTTTGTATAACGTGCCCCACAGACCACTGTGTTGTAATTTCTATCGTATGGACAGAAAATACAAAATTGCGAATTTCTTCCAGAGTATAGATTGAATTTGCACGTAAGATTAGGCACAATATACTTAGAGGGTGTAGATCACGAAAGATGCACAATAACATTTAATTTGAATTTTTAATATGCTGTGAAGCATATTTTCTTATTCCAAAACCATTTTTGTATAAATAACGGATAACGACAAGGTTGTATATGCCGAAGCCCTGCCAACATTCGGTACCACCATATTTAGTACAGGTACTACGATATTTGTTAATTTCACATGAATACTTTTGGGCACCACCATAGTTAGTATATGCATATCATACTTGAATTATAATTATATAAATTATGAATATTTTTAATTAAAGGGGGGATGATCCGATTTAAGTCTATAAGTTTTTCATCTTGATAGAATGGCCTTCACCCCAAAACCGCATCTGTAAAGTTTCACGCCAATATTTCAACCCGTTTTGATGTGAGAGTTAAAATGTGATTTTGTAATCCCCATAGAGTACTGTTTAAAATTAATATTGGTCGACCAAAATGGGACACATTTTCGCTCATAACATCCAAACCAAACATCCTTTAGCCCTAAGATTTTACAGGGTAAATGAGGAGAAATAGAAGCTTTCTTCTGATACCAACATTTTGACCACTTCCGGTAAAATCTGGAGTCCCTGGGGATGAGGCTATTAGTGATCAGACCACGACCCTTTAACACACACCATGTACACAGTCATGCTTGTTGTTTTTAATGCATCAAAACAACTTGTGTGATCCTACATATTATTACTCTGTCTCAAGTTTCTCATTTTGTAGGCAAAATCATATTTTTCCAAGCAGACTCACAAGTGACTTTGCATTGGATAGCAATAAATACCCTGTCATCACCCTTGACAAGGGAAAATGCACAACATACAAGTTCAACATAAACATAATTGTCTCCCTGCCCCAGCATTCACCTGTCAAGCTTGGGATTTTTGTTAGGAACATGTCATACCACAGCTTACATCAATGTGTTTATTTTGGTTGAATTGTTCCTTTTAGTCTCGCCTGAACGTGTTCAGGAAAAGACTATGAAAATGCTATGTATGTAGTGCATTTATGTGCCTGTGATAAAATTGTAAGCCTGTAATGTTAAATTGCTGCCATTTGGGTAATCACACATCCATTAAAATCACTTGTTGGTAGTGAGCCTAAATAGGTATGGAGACATCATGAGCTAGCAAGAATTTGAGGTTGAAAACTGTTGAACTTGATCTAGGAGTCAACTGAGCTCATCGTCCAAAAGAATTGTCTATAATTTGTCAGAAAACTTGGCAATCCAAAATTATCTGAAATTGGTCTTAAATAATGAAAGACTCAACTTATAACAAAGTCAATTCTGAAAGGTCATAACATGTAACCCAGAGGTTGATAAAAAAATCAACTCTGAGATTTCCAATATGTATTCACCCCCTCCAAGATATAAGTATACTATTTATTTTAAAAAACACCCTCTTTTGCATCTTTTTTTTTTTGGCTAAGGTTTTGGATACCTTTTTGGAGGTTTTGTTAATGTTTTTTATGTATTTGGAAAATTATCTTTTCTTATATCTTTGACAAATTGCATTTGAATCCCCCATTTCCCAAAATTGGAATGCGCGTGTATATGCGCAAATGTACGGAGTGCGGAGACCAAGGTTTACATGGTTTTTGTATGTGTATTTTTTGTTTTGTTTGTGCACCTTTGAGCCATGTGATGAAATCAGATTGCTAAGTGGTGTCTTGAAAATATCCCATGATTTGACCAAAACACCTCCCAAGGACAATACCCTAAATGACAGCCAAGCCCGTAACCGGGGGATGGGGGGGGGGGGGGAGGGAAGGGGGATTAGAGCAAGGGGGCAGATAACCCCCCAAATTCCCAAAAGCCCCTGAAAACCCTTAAAAAGAGCCCAAAAAGGCCCCCAAAATAGATTTTGTTTTGTTTGTCTTCTGTAACTTTCCTGGGAACTGATTGGGCAATACATAGTAAGGTGCCATGCGAATTGTTTTATGTTACTGTCGGGCATTTGTCTTGTGAAAGAAAGGGTCCAGTTGACAGATAATGTTGAAACAAGTAATCAATTAGTAAGTACAATCTCCCATATGATGACCACATAAATGATTGACACATTATGCTTGCACAAAACTATCCCTATTTGCGCAAGACGTCTCGCTCCACTCAGCCAAAGGCTTCCCCCTAGACACACGTCTCCAGCGATCCTGATTGAGGCATCTTTGACAAAGACTAGGATGACTTGGGGATTTGCTCCCTCCCCCCCAACCCCGCTTGCACCTAAAATGATCTAGACATCTACATAATACATGGTTTACATAAAACCATTGCCCCAGGTGGAGGACACCTGTACAGTCCTAACATTACTGGAATTAAGAGACAGGTGTACATAATGTAATTCTGCAATGCACAGTTCAAGCCCCACAGCAACCTTTTCCTGTTTAAAATGTTCTTCTCACATAAATTTCCCTAACTATTAATATCATTTAGACCTACATTTCTAAAAATTAAAACACTTTGCATAATCAATATTAATTACAAACAAAGTTTCTCTCAAATTTGTATCCCTTGGGGGACTAGTCATCATAACACACAAAGAAAGAGGGTTAATCCCTTGTAAAAATTACCACATGATGAGTTGAGGGCCGGGGGTGGGGTACTTACACACGTACATAATTTCCTACACTCTCTTGACAGTGAATTGGCGTTATTCCCAACTTTTCAAAATATGTTTTAGATGTGTCATCAGCTTTGGGGTTACTCAATGCAAATAATCAGGAGTATGAGGATAAAATTATGGTATATGAATGCCCCACTTTTTCAACAGACTTTGTATAAAAATTAGTTACTTGTAAAATGTTCAATTTTTTTTTATAATTAGCTATTTTCCTTCCAATCTAGGAAGCCAAACAGTTTCCAAACAAAAATGTCAAATAAATGGTCAAATTTGTAACTGTAGTACAGTCGTTAAAACTTGAAATTCCTTCACAACATTTTTCCTCTTTTTAGGCTGCTTCACTGAATTCCGCAAAGTCCTGTGTGTGCAATGGGGGTCATTCCATGACCAAAACACCAAGGTGTGGAACCCACCCGTCTAGATTTTGTTGAATGAAATTTCAGTCCAAAGGTACCATTTCGATGGGGCTACAGAGGAGGTCAAAGGAAAAAATTAAAATTCCATTCTGTTTTGAATTATGGCCTCTCAAAGTTTTACGACTCAGACTATAAAATTGTGATTTAGTATTAAAACACTTATTAATGCTATTTATAATCGTAGTGCCAATGTGCATCAATAACAAAGCAAGTAGAATTTCTTGGTATCCCCTTAGTAGTAAAAATAGGCCTCAAATAGTTGCCATGGTGCTAAATCGAAATGGACTTAAATGGGACCCCCAAAGCATAGAGGGCGCTTATTTGGACGCGTACACCTGATATGAAGTTTAGCATTGACAAAAATATTAGATACACTATAACAATCAATTGTGGATATTTAAAGTTTTGTTTTGTATTTTTGTATTACAATAAATAAATAGGTTTCTTTTGATTGGTTACTCATAAAATTATAGGCCATGTTCAGTACGATCGTTGTGTAGTCGTTTGGTAAGATCGTTGGTAAGCACAGTCATTGGTAAGCTCGTGAGTAGTGACCGTCTGAACAACATCATTGTTAAGCTAACAACAAGTTAACAACGACGATTTACTTTTAAGACATCTTAAAAGTAGCGAGCTACTTGCGAGCGATCGTCGTTGGTAAGTGCCGTGTGAACAGTGCTACTCACGACGCCGATGTTAAGGGTGACCTCATCGTGACCTCGTAACAACATCCCGGTCAACTTATTCCGTAGCGTGGATACCAGGCATAATAAACGAACGCCATTTTAGTTTGTGTGTTCATCAACTTTGACAGCGGTCTTGTGCTTGTCTGTAGTACAGTTTACTGTTTTTCCAATTCATTAGCTTTTATTTTGATAATGGCATCATCATCTAGTAGTACAGCCCCGAAAAACAAGCGAACACGGAACCCAAACTGGTCCGAGAGAGAGATCTGGAAGGAACCCACGTCCCACCGTGCAAGATAAAATTAAGTAGAAGACAACTGATATAGGGATTTCCCTTTTCGCGATCACGTGACCGTTGACAGGCAGCCTTGTGTCCCATGTTGGTTATGC
>JAMKCH010019915.1:0-30773 GCA_023653785.1 Ophioderma brevispina
GAAAGATAGGACACGCATGCTTCGAATTATCGCAATAGCGAAAAATGTGTCGGAACGTGCCGGTTTTTTCGAAAAAAGCGACCTTAGTAATTTTGATACCAAAAATATTGGGGTGTTTCCGGGCTACTTTGTGAGCTGGGCTTATGCCCAAAAGTAAAGGCTGCTACCGTTAAGGGGTCGTTCGCCATAATGATACAAAGCCTACGTTAAGGGGGATAGTAAAATGATCTCAAAATATGAAGGCCTACGTTTGAAAAAAACGCGCAATTGGTAAGAGGAAGAAAAAATCTGAAACATCCTCCATAGTTACGTAAAACCCGAGCTTTTTAAATTGGGAGAGGGTGTCAAAAGCTACCTACGTTTTGTAGCTACGTATGAAAAAGTGGCGGGACTACAGAAACTTTATTTTACAGACATATCGGAAGATTGGTGTGCGATAAAAACCCTCCCATCGATTCAATTATCCAACTTCATTTACTGATGACATGACAAACGATAAAATCGACATAGGGCCTGTAGATCCTTATCCGCTACATTGCGCCTATATACAGGGTGCCCTGCATATTCAGTTTTATCGAATTCGGACTTTTACCTTCCAAATTCCGCAGTTTTCTTTCTTTCAGCCTGTTTTGGGTCGTTTTTACCCAGATCTTACGCACTTTTTCAGATTTTTAGGTGAATAAACCGCGACCTTTAGACGAGGCCATTTGGGTAGAGTGCTGAAATGATACATACAGCACTCCATGGAAGAACACAATAGACAGATGGGTGTAGGAAAATCAGTCAAACGGAACTTATATGACACCGTGGTTGCCCAAGCAGTTGAATGACTAAAATCAAGGAAAAACAGGCATACTATGGATGAAACTGGTGATCAACCAAAATTTAAGTAGGCCTCCTCTCCAACATGGGAAAATGGATTCAAAACTAGCTAATGATGAAACAGTCCATGAGGAGCCTATGTGCACTATAGAGTACCCAGATTTGACCCTATTTATTGAATTGTGAAAAAAAAAATTAGGATTGTGAAAAGTGAAGAGCGCTAGCGGGAAAATATTTAAAAAAATCGTTTTGGGGATTGAACCTTATATAGCGGGAATGATCCCACGGGTGCCAACGGCGCGCAGTAATATAGGGAGGTATAGGCATAATAGGCCCGGGGGGGGGGGGCACTCAACTTTTTGTTAGGTAAGGGATGTGCGGCCCCGATTTCCTCACTTGGGGGCTTGTGAATGCTTTTGCCTCCGAAGTAGGAGCTTGGAACTG
The DNA here is from genome assembly GCA_023653785.1 of Ophioderma brevispina. Lineage (NCBI taxonomy): Eukaryota > Metazoa > Echinodermata > Ophiuroidea > Amphilepidida > Ophiodermatidae > Ophioderma > Ophioderma brevispina. The sequence goes on from JAMKCH010019915.1 coordinate 1,267, forward strand.
AAATTTGAGAAATTTGACAGGCTTGGGAGCTGAAATTGTCTAAAATTCAGCTTCTGAGGCCAACATTTTCTGAAAAGGGGACCTTGAGAACTGAATTATGCTTCAACTGGGGGTCTTGGGAACTGCTGGAGAGACGCGAAAAGGAGGTCTATATAGGCTAAGGGCCGCACATGCCCGTACCTCTTTCCAATGTCTATTAGCCCCCCCCCCCCGGGGTAATAGGCCTACTCTATAAATATAAAGAGTAAATATCCACTCATTCAGGGAATTAAATGAGGGACAACACGTTTTTGGAGTGGAAACACACTCTGAAAGGAGTGAAAGTTGACTTTTTGATGACAATATTCCACTCTTTTTAGAGTGAACAATTCACTTTCACGCTCATGATTTCAGAGTGAAATTTTTCCACTCAAAAAGGTGTTGTCCATTTCACTCTTTTTTCACTATTTCCACTCGGTTTAAATTTAGAGAGTATAAACATCAATAGGCCTATACGGGGCCTATAATACTGGCCATGCAGGGAACATAGTCGATTCAAAGAGGTCCAGCCATGCTTATCATTTTACCTTCACCTGCCTCTTTCTCAATGACTGTTATCTAAGCAAACTTTGTGAGTCGTATCACAAGTTTTTCTTTCTATAAACCTCTGAATTAGGCTAAATGTAGGCATAACTTTGTGTCGTTCGACAGTTTTTCTTACGGTAACAAATATAATTATATGTTAAAATGTGCTTATGAAAAATTACGATTTGTAACCTGAGCGGCGAAATCCAAATACTTTGCCATTTTTTGTGTATACTCGAAGGGGGTCGAAAATTATCTACGTTTTGTACGTAAGAGAAAATGGCGAACGATCCCTTAGGCAATCGTGCGAAACTGCGACTTTTACTCCTTTACTACAACTGTAGTTTTAGAATTAAAACTATTGTGAAGGTCTACTTGAATTAAGATATGGCCTTGAAATGGGCTTAGACCTACTGTAGGCCTATTTTGCAAAACGAAACGAAACGCCCATTGGATTACACGCTTTATTCCGTTATGCACGTTATGCATGCTTGAGTGACGGAATAAAGCGTGTAAACCAATTGGCGTTTCGTTTCGCAAAATACAGTTAGCCTTGAAAGGGGATATGTGTTGAACACGGGCTCGGAATTAAAAACTTTTTTAAAAAAATCTGTCTCACCTTGTGTACAATCCGACATACACTGGCCTCGCTAATTCCATGGTGCTCACATGTAGAGCTATAGAAATCGCCGGTGGCGTAAAACCGTAGCGCTACAAAAATCTTCACTCGGGCATCTATAGCATAACTCCTTTGGGTCTCATTCTGAAGATGAGGTTCTAAGAGGTCTATCACTCGCATGACACCCCGACGTGTGAATCGATAGTATTTGTGCATTTTCTTGTCTGAGTAATTATCAAGTGGATTTGTGCGATCCCTAAAAACTCGCTCCCTTTGAAGGGCTCTAACATTACAGATATAAAGCATTTGAGCTGCCATAATTAGGGTAAAAACGGTGCAATGGCGAACGTATTGAAAGTCGGCTTTGAAAATGTAAACAAAATTTGGCGCGAAATGATATCATGTGATATTTTAGTATTACGATTAATTTTACGAATTTGCGATGGATTTGTCTATTTTGCGGATACCCAAAAGCATCCGCAAATAATTCATCGCAAATCCGAACCGTGCGATGACAAAAGTTATCGCACGGTTTTGGGAAATAGGTTGCAAATAATTTATCGCCAAAATTTGCGACCAATTTCGGTTTTGCGAAGAATATCGATATTTGCGATGGATTTTAACGTTAGGAAACGGCCCCGGTATAAAGTCACTCTTAGTTTTGCCTTAAATTGATAGTTATTCACACTTTCTTCATAAGTAACTAGCAAATTTGAAGATTTAAATGCAATTCAAAATAAATACAAAATTACCCTCGTGTTAGTGTAAAGGAAAATGTCTTTTCTGGTGGGACAAATTACACCTTAGACCAGGCTAACTTTAACTGGTTTAACTCTTTGTGCCATACGGACCTTAGGGCTTTCTCCTCACGATGGTTATTCTAGAAGAGACGTATCGCATCGCGTTAATTACAGTGATACCGTCTAATATATTGGTAATAATAAATTGTCGTTCCGGTGAAATTGTAAAAATTTAAATTCGATAATCTTCAGTAACCTAGTAGAATTATGCATGAGTTATAGAACAAATGTTATCGCACAGAAGTCTGGGTAATTGTACCTCTTCTATGATATAACATTGATAAATGAAGATGTCGATCAGCAATCATAGATATAGCGAATGTCTACACTTTATGTATTAGAATGATGTATTTATGTAAAGATAATGATAATTATATCTTTTGGTAAAACATTAACATGGATGAATTGCTTACAATAGCGTCAAATGCACGCCTCTCCCAAATACAAAGGAGAAGTTTGCTATAAGAGTATCTGCTATTCGGCTATATAAAGGGAAAGAAAGCTGCAACGTTTGGTTAACGTCCACTCACTTTGTATTATCATTACTTCCGATCGAAAGTTTAAAAACATAGTTTTCCTTAAACTGCTACAGGTAAGTCATAATTACCCTGAAAAGATTATTTTCATAGTACCCATAAAACTAAATGAATTATTTAAATTGGGCGCTGGCCTGCGACGTAAGCAAATGAAGGGCAAAGGCAGTTCAGGTCAATAGATCCTATACTCACGCACGCGAACTGGGTGAAATCTGCTTCATTGGTTTTCATCTTCAATTTTAAATGAAGATTGTAAATGCTCTATGAGTTTCATTCAAAGTTACTATAATCAAAGAAATGGCTCCGAATCCGGGCACTCGTACAGGTGTAGGACTCCACTGACCTCTAAACATGGATAGCGGGTCTGCGTCGCCGAGTGTCACAACAAGAAGTGTTGTTTACTTGGTAATATGGCGGAAACAATGCATCACCTTGTCAAAGTTAAAGGAATTTGTATACCAATAGAACATCTATGTGGAATATGGGCACCAGCAGGGGTATGCATTGTTTCCGCCACATATCTAGGTAAAAAAGCAAACTTCCTGTTGTTTCACTCGGCGACATTCAACTGTGCGGCAGCCCGCTGTCCATGTATATACGTCTAGCACTTTTCCTTCTCATCGTTAGGCAATGGTTTTTTTGTTCAACTGTCCATTATACGAAAGCGGTCAGAGACGGTTATCTAAACCTATGAATATATTCACACGTTATTTTTTCGAAAGTGGTCTCTGGACATTCCGGAGAAAAATAGCGGTCGGATGATATTTAAGTTTTTAAAACAATTAAAGCGGACACATTGAACAAAGGGCAAATTCTGAAAACCTGCGGCCTAGGGGGTACAAATAAATGAGGGAGAAGTAGAGAACCGTCTTGTGGTCTCCCTGTTAAAACTCGAAGGGGGTCGAAAGATCTTACGTTTTGTACGAAGAGAACATGGCGAACGATCCCTTAGGCAATCGCCGCGAACAGTGCACTTTTTTATCCGTTACTACACTGTTAGTTTTAGGGTCTACTTGAATTAAGATATGGCCTTGAAAAGGCTTAGACCCTACTGTTAGGCCTATTTTGCAAACGAACCGAACAACGCCGCGCATTGGATTACACGCTTGATTCCGTTATGACAAGTTATGAATGCTTGAGTGAAGGAAATAAGCGTGTGATGTAAACCAATTGGCGTTTCGTTTCGCAAATACAGTAAGCTGGAAAGGGGATATGTGTTGAACACGGGCTCGGAAATCAAAACTTTTTAAAAATCTGTCTCACCTTGTGTACAATCCGACATACACTGGCCTCGACTAATTCCATGGTGCTCACATGTAGAGCTATAGAAATCCGGTGGCGTAAAACCGTAGCGCTACAAAATTTCACTCGGGCATCTAATAGCATGGACTCTTGGGTCTTCATTCTGAAGAGGAGGTTCTAAGAGGTCTATCACTTGCATGACACCCCCGGACGTGGTGAAATCGATGGTATTTGTGCTTTTCTTGTCTGAGTAATTATCAAGTGGATTTGTACGATCCCTAAAAACTCGCTCCCTTGACGGGCTCTAGCATTACAAATATAAAGCATTTTGAAGCGCAATGATTAGGATAAAAAAGGAGCATGGCGAAAGTATTGAAAGTCGGCTTTGAAATGTAAACAAAATTTGGAGCAAATGATATCATGTGATATTTTAGTATTGCGATTAATTTTCGAATTTGCGATGGATTTGTCTATTTTGCGGATACCCAAAAGCGTCGCAACGAATCCATCGCAAATCCAAAACAGGCGCATGACAAAGTCATCTCACGTTTTAGTGAAATCGCGTTTTGCAACTAATTTATCGCAAAATTTGGACCAATTTCGGTTTTGCGACGCATATCGATTTGCCGATGGATTTTAAAAATTTAAACCGTTAGTGAAATCGGCCCCCGGTCTAAGTCAATATTAGTTTTGCCTTAAATTGATAGTTATTCACCACTTCTTCATTTAAAGTAACTGCAAAATTTGAAAGATTTAATGCAAAATTTCAAAAATAAATACAAACTAACCTTGTTAGTGTAACGGAAAATGTCTTTCTGTGGACACAAGTACACTTATTTTTTTTTTGACCAGTCTAACTTTAGACCCGGGGTTTAACTCTTTTGTGCCTAAGAACTTAGGGTCTTTCTCTTCAGCATGGGATCTAGACGGCAAGTATCGCATCGCGTTACTTAACAGTGATACCGTCTACATATATTTGGGAATAATAAATTTTCGTTTCCGGTGAATTGTAAAAATTTTAATCGATATCTTCAGTAACCTAAGTAGAATTATGCAGAGTTATATACACAAATGTTATCGCACAAGCAGTCTGTGTATTGTACCTCTTTATGAATATAAAATTGAATATAATGAGCTGCGATCAGCAATCATAATATAGTTAGAATGTCTAAACTTTATGTATGATTACTGCAGGTTATTATGTATAATACATGTATTATATCTTTTGGTAATTTTAAAACAGTAATGGGAATGTTTACCATTAGCGTCAAAATGCACTGCTCTCTCCAAATACATACGGTGTGAAGTTTGCTAATCAGAGTATTCTGCATTCGTCTAAATAAAGGGGAAAGAAGATGCAAAGTTTTTGTTAAAGTCCACTCATCGTATATCATTACTTATGATCGAAAGGTTTAAAACATAAGTTTTCCTTTAAAACTGCTTACAGGTAAGTCATAATCAACCTGAAAAGATTATTTTTCTAGTACCCTATATAAAACTAATGAAATTATAATTGGGGCGCTTGGCCTGCGACGTGTACGCAAATGAAGGCAAAGGCACTCGGTCCAATAAGATCTATACTCACGCACGACGGAATGGATGGAATCTGCTTATTGGTCTTTATCTTCATTTAAATGCGACTTGTACAGGCTACTATGTTCTCAAAGTTAATATAAATCAAAGAAGAATGGCTCCGAACACGGGCCACTCGGAAAGTTGTAGGATCCCTGACCGCTAACATGGAAGCGGTTGATTCGCCGGGTCAAAAACAAGAAGTTGCTTGTTACTTGGTAATATGGCGGGAAACAATGCATACACCTTGTCACAGTTAAAGGAATTTTGTAACCAAGAGAAATCTATGTGGAATATGGTGCACAGCAGGTGTATGAATGTTTCCCGCCACATTACTAAGGTAGAAAAGGAACTTTGTGTTTCACTCGGCGACATTCAACTGTGCGGCAGCCGCTATCCTGTATATACGGTTAGCATTTTTCTTTCTCTTATCAATGTCTTTGTTTCAGTCATTATAGTTCCGAAAGCGCGTCCGAGAACGTTATCTAACTTGGAATATTATAACATGTATTTTTTCCGAACGTGGTGTCTCTGGAACTCCGGAGAAAAAAGGCGGTGATGGAATATATAGTAGTGAAACATAACGGACATTGACAGGGAAATGCTAGAAAACACCCGGCCTTCAGGTGGTACACATACAGGCGGAGAAGTAGAGACAACCGTCTGGTGGTCTCACCTGTTAAAAACTGCGAAGCGAAGGCAAAGTAAAAATGCGAAGCGTAGCAGCGAACCAATCTACAACTCCAAAACACTGTTTTCTATAACATCATTCGTAAAGTGTACCAATATCATGACTAGACCTCAGAGCAGGATTTTCTAAGGTCTGCCGACTATAGCGTCATGAATGTGGAGGGTTTTTTACAGTGCAAAAGTAACATCATGCTGACATGTGTAACAACTCCATTGGGTCCATGTCTGCAGGAAAACCCACAAAGAGGAATCAATAACCACCGCCCAACAATACGGGAATGTCTTGCCACCGAGAGGACCACATCGACATACGGAGGAAGTGCATATTTGTGAGGGAAAGGCATACAAGTGAAGAACCTCAAAAATTGTTGATGAATAACATAGAAGTCATCACCCATTGAGCTTTAGATTGTCATAGTGACATCGTCTACAAACTCACAGGAGACTTCGAGCACTATTTTTTTCCAACTCACACCTGGGAATTCCACCAAAACCTACTTCTTCATTGGCGACTTAAACAGCCAATAGTACCCATGGGGCTACAATGAAACTAACAAGACGGACAAGCTGTCGGAAGAATGGATAGACCGTCAAACATCTACGTCTCCTTCAGGACTCTAAGCTGCCGCCATCATTGCAAAGTGCCCGTTGGAAGATAGGTTACAACCCTGATCTAGCGATTGTTAGCAAAACATCTCTAACCTTTTTGTAGCAAGATTGTTCTGGATCCTGATCCACAAACTCAACATCGACCCATCGGTATCCAAGTCAATTGCTGCAATAAGAACACAAAAAGTGCCTTTAAGCGCCGCTTAAACTACAAGAAAGCAGACTGGCAAGGATTTCCGCGCCTGGATCAGAGTGAAGAAGATTGCTCCAAACCCCATACACTTGACAAATTTGCCAAACTAGTGAAAAAGACTGCACGGGAGATCATACCCAGAGGCTGTAGGACGGAATAATACAGGCTTTCCATAGGATGCTGCTAGATGCTAGAGAATATCAAGGAGTAGATCCAACATGTTCTGAAGCTGATCCTTTTAGCTGAAACAACTGCTAAAGGTGAGGAAGTTTCGGAAAGGATTCCCAGGAAAAGATCAAAAACTTGGCACATTCTTTACTTGGAATCCCCGATATGACCCATAACAGCAAGAAAGCATTGTCTACTATCCGAAATCTTCGAGGGGATCCAACAGGACCCTCCAACAGCAGAACTGCTCACCCAACCAAGTTGCCCACCAATGTTTTAAAATGGCAAGTGCAGAAGGAAGCCCAAGAAGATCAACTAGACCATAAGAGGGATAGTGGTGACCCTGGTTTCACTCGCCCACCTTCAACAAGGACCGAATGGAATTGTAATTGCTAAAACTTCACAGGAAAGCAGTCGGCATTGAAACATCTCTAATGGCAAAACTAAAAAATCTTGGCAGTAGCAAGGAAGGCTTCTTGAGCTCTACAACTGCTACCATATTTCCCACAGGTTCCAAAGTCTGGAGCGAAAGCACATGTTATGGCACTCTAAAGCATGGGAAAGATCCATCCAACCCCAACAATGAGCTACACTATATCACTCCTAGCCATACCTACAGCTCTTGACGCATCTGCTCAATGTATCGCACCTGTGATGACGAACACCTCATACCCCAGAACAAGCAGGTTCCGGCCAGGCAAACAAAACAACCAAGCCAAGTACTCCAACCTCACTCAACAATTGAGGATGGTCGAGAAGGGTATGTAACCGGAGATGTGTTCGTCCGACCTATCAGCAGCATACGACACGGTTAACACAGATGCCTACTCCATAAGATCCTGGAAATTACAAGGACCATCCGCTGACTGAGCTTATCCGAGATTGCTGGCAAACAGGATGTTCTTGTTCAGCTAGGAGCGAAGAAGAGCCGGATGGCGTAGGATAAAAAGAATGGTCTACCACAGGGAGTGTGCTTGCACCTCTCCTGTTCAACATTATACACGACAAACTAGGAGTGTAGGAACCTGTTGTTTTATTTATGCAGACGATCTTGGAATAAGCGACAAGATGCCGACTTCACCAGTTGTTGAAGAGAGACTCTCAAAGTTGATGAACTCACTCATTAGTATGAGGAAAACCACCTAGTGCAAATCCATAAAGAACAGGTGTGTGCTTTCCATCTACCGTACGCAACCGTGAAGCCAACGTCAGCTTAACAGGTAACTGGTCTGGAACTCCCCTGGAGCACTCTGATAACCCTGTCTACCTAGGAGGACCCCTGACCTACTCTCTCTTAGAGACCCACATCGAGAAGATAAGAGTAAGTTGTTCACGCAATAACATCTTGAACAAACTCACTGGCACAAGATGGGTGTCCGCCCACATACCCTAAGATCGACGGCACTTGACCTGTGCTACTCATGTGCAGAGTATGCCTGCACTGTATGGGAAAAGATCAAACCCATGCAAGAAGTTGATTCAGCGTTAAAGGCCTCCTGCCGGCCTATCACGGGAGCCTCGCCAACACAACGGAAAACATGTTAATCCATAGCGGGACATTGCTCCACAGACATCCGTCGTAGCGTAGCGGAGCATGCAAGAGCGTAGTGCCAAGTATCCAATGTGAAAGCACCTATGTTGGACAGATACTGCGGCCATCCGTCGTAAATCCAGAGAGAGTTCTAAGCAAAGTCCAACCTTGAAACAGTATCTAAGGCGGTTAAGAGAGTCGCTTGTGGAAAGAAAGACTTGCCATCAACCAATCAACATCTATCGGATGACCTGGTGAGCATCTCCCACATGAGTGACTCCTCATTGGGCTGAATGGAGAGCCTCAATAGATTGAGACCAGAAGGCCGATCTAAGTTTCCTTGCAGAATTGGGCTACTGGAAGCAGATCAGGATTATACTGTGTTGTGGAACAGCACCACAGACAATGGAACACCTCTGGTCTGCCCACTGCTGGCGCAACAATGCACCAACCAAGGAACCTTGCGGAATTCAGTGAAGCAGCCAGACGTGTGAACACCATCTCTGCTGGATCATATTTGCGAACACAGTGTTGGACACGATAAGAGAAGAAGAAGGTACAATAAAAGAAATAAAAATAGTGAAAGAAACTCAATAAGCTAATTGTGACACAGAATGCATCTACTGTAGTATCTGTCGATTTTACGATTCAGCCAAATAGTGATTGTAAGTTATGCAAATTCTTCTTCGACTTTTTAAAGGGACAATCGAAACATTATGCTCCTTTATTGTTGAAATAACCGATGAAAGAACAGGTGACTCAATACAAAAGCGTATTGTGATTGTCGGATACCATCTGCTGTTAGAAATACATGTCGAAAACGAATCAGCCAATATATGATTCAAAATCATGGAAATCTTCAAGTGATCATACAAAAGCTTTTGTGCTTGTCGGATTACATCGCTGCGTCAGCTGATACATGGATATCGTCACACGAATCAGCCAAGAGTATATCGTCAAACGAATCAGCCAAGTAGTGATCAAAGTTAAAATCTTATTGTGATTGTCGGATTACATCTTCTGTTTAGGTATATCGACAATGAATCAGCCGAGCTTGTGATTAAAAGTCATGGCAATCTTCAAACAAGGACATTTAAAACATGTTGCTTTACTTTAAATGGTAACAATTGAACATTTGCTACCCGTCATGCCAGACACTGAATACGGGATTTAAAATAAAATTGATGGAGAAACGTATAAAAAGAGAAAGGGAATTTCTGCTTGTTTTCAATATGCGCAAATCGAGTGCTAGTGTAGCGGAAGACATAGCATATTTAAGAATTGCCTAAGATAGGTATCTTCTTAGCTAAAACTTAAGCACAAACCTGCGTAACAAGCACTCGGTAGTGCACCGCAGATAATCTGTATCAAGTCTTTAAGTCGTGGTCAAAATCCCGGGGTCAAAGAGTTATTTGAACTAAACCTAATGACAATATTCAAACTGCCTACTAAATACCAGGAGACACGGCTGAACCAGTCAATAGGATAATTTTCAACTGATGGGACCATTTCTAAATCCGATACAGGCTTTCCTCGACAATAAGATTATCTATCCAGAAGAGTAAACCTATTTTCGACTAGACCTTGGTGTTAGACTCTGCACAGGAACATAACAGCTCAATGGGTGTTTTTAATTAAGAAAAAAACGTAACGATGCTTAAGACTTTTAAAAAACGGAATCGATCTCAATTTTACTGACTAATTATAATTTATTAAAATCTTTTCGTTCTTGTCCCGACGTATATGTAAGATAAAGAATTCAAAACACACCGTTATGAAAAAATAATGGAGTTTTGATAAGTTCTGGTGAGCCTGTTAGACTCCGAATAGCGGCTCGCCTTTGCGGAGTCTAACAGGCTCACAAGACCTTATCAAAACAAAAAAAAAAATTCATAACTGTGTGATGCTCCTCCTTTATCTATTACGTAGAGGTCATTGGTAGGATCGAGTTATAGGGCGGCCATCTTGGATAAATTTTTTGTGTATGATGCATTCTGCTTATCTGGTACACGAATCAGCTCAATAACAATTTTTTCCGGGTCAAAAACCCCAGGGACCACACTAACACTGGAGCCTGATTCTCATGGCATGGACCGGGCCCTGTTTGACCGGTTTGTGACCTTTGTGGTTTAATATCAATGAGTACATGGCTATGATATTCATGTAATAGACATATTTGTTGATTAAAGTTATGGCAAACTTAAAGTTGACCTAAAAATTACCTGGATGTCTTTAGCCTCTTATTAACGACCCTATCTGTTATTTTTATATGTAAAATATATCTCTATTCTTCCAGTGGCCTAGACTATCATTTGTGATCAAATTGAAGACATTTCATATTTTGTGAAAATGTGCCAGTATAGTTTGAAAAAATATTTCTTAAATACGAGTATATCATATCAGTTATCATGGGAGGGAGGGAGGGAGGGAGGGAGGGACCACTTTGAAAATAATATCTTAGATTTTTAAACATACAACCTTTTAATAGCTGTATATAGCTGCATATGAAAACATGAACTCACAGGTTTCTTACACTGAATACGCCATCGAAAAAGCCTTGGTCTATAACAGATACTGGAGAGTTGGATAACTTCCTGTTGATATAAGCAAAATATATACACACCTTGAAAGTAACATACGACAAATGTTCTTCTATTGAATTGCCAAAACACCGAAAATAAAGACAAAGTAAGAATAGTTGATTATATGTTAAAAGTACATTCCTCAACTTGTATATGTACACTGTCTCTTCGACCTTTTGGAAAACCTTCAACTCTACATGTACATAGATCTACACTGCACCTCCTTACATTTCACTGACGTTGTACTTGTTCCTACTTGTGTTTCTTGCATTCACAAAGACACCTCCTGGAAGACGTTTCAGATTGGTACTATTTGTCAATTCTCTGTAAGAAAAATTAATAAGCAAATTCATAATATTAGTGCAATGTTTGAAATAGGAAGTAAAGGCATAATTTCCATTTTGGAAACGCCTGTGGTTGTCCGACTTTTCTCACTGGAATATGGCAGTCCTATCTTGTTGCATTTACGGCAAAAAGATCGGAACATTAAATTGAAGATTAGTTGAATTATAAATAAATAATGAGAATAAAGCCACATTTTGGAACTAGTACTCTCTCTCTCTCTCTACAACGAATTGAAACAGGCGATACCATTATTTTGTGCGTGAAGAGCTCGGCCTACGGCCTCGTCCTTCCACCTAAATATTAAAATCGACCAATTTCCAAGAAATATAAAGAAATTTCAAATTTCTTGAGATTATGACAAATGTTGAAATTTATTTGTTATTAAAAGAAGGAGATGCCCCATTGCTTCATAGCTGTACATTTGTTCCAAACTTACCACCATTGGGTATTTCGTTAGTAAAATTATTCGGGGTCGGGTTAGACGTGTTACAGAAAATCCTTTAGACGAGGTTTAATTCCTGATATCTCATATTTAGTACTTAAAAATTCGAAGTTATCAGAAAAAGTAGTAGTATGTCTTTAGTGTATATATTTTGAAAATTATTAAAATAAGAAATATTTTGGAAGATCGGCAGATTTTCATTTAAATCACTAAGGTCCGTATGCACAAAAAGATAGACCAGGTTTAAAGTTAGACCTGGTCTAAGTCAATATTAGTTTTGCCTTAAATTGATAGTTATTCACACTTTCTTCATAAAGTAACTAGCAAATTTGAAAGATTTAAATGCAAATTTCAAAATAAATACAAAATACCTCGTGTTAGTGTAAAGGAAAATGTCTTTTCTGGTGGGACACAATTACACTTAGACCAGGTCTAACTTTAGACCCGGTTTAACTCTTTTGTGCATACGAACCTTAGGGTCTTTCTCCTTCCAGATGGTTATCTAGAAGAGCACGTATCGCATCGCGTTAATTACAGTGATACCGTCTACATATATTTGGTCATGATAAATTTTCGTTCCGGTGAAATTGTAAAAATTTTAATCGATAATCTTCAGTAACCTAGTAGAATTATGCATGAGTTATATAACAAATGTTATCGCACAGCAGTCTGTGTAATTGTACCTCTTTATGATATACATTGGATAAATGAAGATGTCGATCAGCAATCATAGATATAGTAGAATGTCTACACTTTATGTATTATTAATGCATGCATTTATGTAAATATCATGATAATTATATCTTTTGGTAAAACATTACATGGTGAATTGCTTACAATAGCGTCAAATGCACGCTCTCTCCAAATACATACGGATGAAGTTTGCTAATCAGAGTATCTGCTATTCGTCTAATATAAAGGGAAAGAAGATGCAAAGTTTTTGTTAAAGTCCACTCACTTTCGTATTATCATTACTTATCGATCGAAAGTTTAAAACATAAGTTTTCCTTTAAACTGCTACAGGTAAGTCATAATAACCCTGAAAAGGTTATTTTTCTAGTACCCCTATAAAACTAAATGAAATTATTTAAATTGGGCGCTTGGCCTGCGTAAGCAAATGAAGGCAAAGGCACTTCCGGTCAATAGATCCTATACTCACGCACGCGAACTGGGTGAAATCTGCTTCATTGGTCTTTCATCTTCAACTTAAATGAGACTTGTACATGCTCATATGGGTTTCATCAAAGTTACTATAATCAAGGAATGGCCACTGCACACAAACACTCTACAAGTCGGGATTGGACTCCTTCCCCCTTGGTGTTACGGATAAAGCGAGTCCACGCACGCTCGCCGTGTAGCCAAGGGTTCACTGGGCATCGTATACACGGAAAACCCCTCGAGACTGGTGTTGCTGCAGCCTCCAACAACGCAGCGAGCAACAACATCTTCATTTGCACCGGATCATGGATAGTTTCCTGTCATATTTGAGGTGGAAGTGATCTATGGACAATGCATCCACCTGCTTTGCACCTGGACCACATTCCACACATGATCAAGCGAGTGTACTGTTTCACTTTCGAAGATGGCTCCGAATCCCGGGCACTCGCTACAGTTGTAGGATCCACTGACCTCTACACATGGATAGCGGGTCTGAGTCGCCGAGTGTCACAACAGGAAGTTGCTTTTTTACCTTGGTAATATGGCGGGAAACAATGCATACACCTTGTCAAAGTTAAAGGAATTTTGTATAACAATAGAACATCTATGTGGAATATGTGCACCAGCAGGTGTATGCATTGTTTCCCGCCACATTACTAAGGTAGAAAAGCAACTTCCTGTAGTTTCACTCGGCGACCATTCAACTGTGCGGTAGCCCGCTATCCATGTATATACGTCTAGCACTTTTCCTTCTCATCGTTATCAATTGTTCTTCTTTTGTTCAACTGTCCATTATAGTTACGAAAGCGGTCAGAGACCGTTATCTAAACCTATGAATATTCATCACACTGTTATTTTTTCCGAAAGTGGTCTCTGGACACTTCCGGTGAAAAATAACGGTCCGATGAATATTTATAGTTAAACAATAAAGGACAATTGAACAAAGGGAAATTCTAGAAACACCTCGGCCTCAGGTGGTACAAATAAAAGAAATTAACAATAGTGAAAGAACTCAATCAAGCTAATTGTGAACACAGATTGCCATCTACTTGTTAGCTTATCTGTCCATTACGATTCAGCCAAAGTAGTGATTGTAAGTTATGCAAATTTCTTCTTCACCTTTTTAAAGGGACAATCGAAACATTTTGCTCCTTATTGTTGAAATAAACGATGAAAGAACAGGTGACTCAATACAAAAGCTTAATGTGATTGTCGGATTACCATCTGCTGGTTAGATAATACATGTCGACAACGAATCAGCCAAGATAGTGATTCAAATTCATGGAAATCTTCAGTTGACTCGATACAAAAACTTATTGTGATTGTCGGATTACCATCTGCTGGTCAGCTGATACATGGATATCGTCAACGAATCAGCCAAGATAGTGATTCAAAGTCATAGAAATCTTCAGGTGACTCAATACAAAAGCTTATTGTGATTGTCGGATTACCATCTTCTGTTTAGGTAATATATCGACAATGAATCAGCCGAGCTTGTGATTCAAAGTCATGGAAATCTTCAAAAAGACAATTTAAACATGTTGCTTTACTTTAAAATGGTAATAATTGAACAATTGCTACCCGTAATGCCAGATCACTGAATACGGGATTTAAAATAAAATTGAGGGAGAAACGTATAAAAAGAGAAGGGAATTTCTGCCTTTGTTTTCAATATGCGCAATCGAGTGCTAGTGATAGCCGTAAGACATAGCCTATTTAAGAATTGCCTAAGATAGGATATCTTCTTAGCTAAAACTTCTTAAGCACAAACCTGCGTAACAAGCACTCGGTAGTGCACCGCGGATAACTCTGTATCAAGATCTTTAATTCGTGGTGTCAGAATCCGGGGTCAAAGGGTTATTTGAACTGAACCTACTTAAATATTCAAACCTGCCTACTAAATAACCATTAGGCACGGCTTAACCAGTCAATATGATAATCTTCTCAACAGATGGGACCATTTCTAAATCAGATCAGGCTTTCCTCGACAATAAGATTATCTCTCCAGAAGAGTAAACCTATTATCGACTAGACCTTGGTGTTAGACTCCTGCACAAGTGAACATAACAGCTCAATGGGTGTTTTTAATTAAGAAAAAACGTAACGCTGCTTCAAGATATTTTTGAAAAACCAAATATTCTCAATTTTACTGAATAATTATAATTTATAAAATCGATTTTCGTTCTTGTCACGACGTATATGTAAGATAAAGAATTCAAAACACACCGTTATGAAAAATAATGGAGTTTTGATAAGGTCTGGCTTGCCTGTTAGACTCCGACCTAGCGGCTCGCCTTTTTCGGAGTCTAACAGGCTCACCAGACCTTATCAAAACACCATTATTTTTCATAACGGTGTGCTTCTCATCCTTTATCTATTACGTAGAGGTCAGTGGTAGGATCTAGTTATGGGGCGCTTGCACGGAGGTCAATAGGTTAACTTGGTCAGAGCTGTCCTTCACAACAACCCAGGTATGCAAAGAATACAAACGAATCACCTGCAGAAATAATTGAAATTTCAGGAGAATACATGTATTGTATTCTGCGCATGCTGGGATGATCTGGTGGGGAAACTACATTCCATTCAACATTTTAACTTCCGTGAAAGGCTCCTATATTCACAACTTGTACATGCTTAATGATTTGAATTAGAAATATTTAGTGCTGAAATAGATATCTAAATAAATCGATCTCAACCAGTGTTTTAAAAACATCTTTCAACTGAGTCCAATTTTGCTCTTTGGTACTTACAGAGTATTGATTTTTCTAATCCAAGGAGAGCTTGTGGCTCAACAATTGTAATAGGATTGATGACAAGTAGCTTAAAAGAGAGGGAAATAAAGAGAGAGAGGGAGAGAGAGAGATGGGAGAGAGAGGGAGAGAGAAAAACACAAATTAACAAGAGAGACAATGCGATTTACAAAACCTTTCATTTTCATGTAATTACATAATAAAATCTTTTCGAGCTCTCTATCAGAAGTTGAATTGATAAAAAAATAAAATAAGGGGTGGTGGAGTTCGATCGGGCGGTAGTTCTGAGTGCACCGCTGATCTGATTTCCTATTTCACGAAAACGAAGAATAGCACCGATATAAGACATGTTTCTAAATGAGGTAGAACTTTAATAATCACGTTTCTTTTGTGTGAACCCATACATGAAAATTTAAATTGTGAAAGCTTTTTTTAAATGTGTATTGTTTTGGTAAATTTGGTATTCCGAGAATACCAAGATCAAAATATATTTCAAAAATAGCTTTCAAACAGACGGTAAACACACAGGGCTGTATATTAAAGTCAACACATAGTTGACATTAAAATGGCTTTTGTTTAAATTATTAAATTTGATTTAATAAAAAGTCAAAGGGTATTAAACGCCCGGATTGTGGTGGTATTAACATTCATGATTATTGCTATTCTAATATGAATCAAGAATGAACCGTTTTCGAGCTTTCATTTTTTTAAATGTTGTGACTATCAGTGACAGCTCGTTACCTTCGTATTCCAAAGGTTCTTGCTTGACATTTTGGTTATTTTTAAATATTGGCTTTTAAAATCCAAGGAAAAACAAAGATAATTTACCAGAAGTGATAAACTGTAGAATGTCAAAGAAAACAGAAACCATGTTAGATTGCATCTCATTTTAAAACATATAGAAATCTCCCAATAACATTATCTAAAAAATGCAAAATGCCAGTTAAACATTGTAATACTACAGCAATAGTCCAGCAATAGACATTGCATAGACCCAGAGGACTTTGCGTCAGAGGTGTGTGAATTTCCCTGTTTACCCTTCAGACTGGTCCATTAACTTTAACTATTAAAACGAAGATCGTTTGACTGAAAATGAAGGCAAAAAAGCTGGAAAGGACATCGGCTTGAAGCTAGGGCCTTTCTAGGTTCTAGGTAGCTATTATAATATATGTAAAATGTGCCAGTGTCCCTTCAATTTTTCTTGCAGTTTCAAAAACGAACGTGGAAGTGATTTTACTAAGCCTATATCGGTTTTATTTCCAGTATGTTTCAACTTGACCCCTACATTAAGCAAAACGTTTTCTCTTCCATTTACGAAACTTTCGGTATCAATCATTAAAATATCTAGTAATAAACTGTAATTTAGAGTATACATTTATTTAATTTGGTGCAGGAGGGTATCAAATATATTACATATGACTTACATGAGTCTTAGGTTAGAGCTCTTTGAAAACGCAGCATTTCGTAAAACGGTAATACTGTTTTCTTCCATGTATCTGTTGGAAAGTAATAGATTTTTTTTTAATCACCAGAATTCACCGCGCGGACTTCGGTGAGAGGCAGGACATCAAATCAAGAGGAATCGTGATTAAAAAAGGAAAAAACTTTGAGGCAATCAATATTCCAAATTTTCGAAGCTGAAAAACATAATTCACAGGTAAAACAAAGGTTTTCGAACATTCACTTGCAATATTTTACGCAATAATTCTGTTGTGTAAAAAGTTGGAAGATAACTTTAAGATTACGTCGAAACGGTAATCATACTCCAGCGGTATAGAACCACAGACCTTGCATATGACCTTGCAAAAGAGTCTGCATGAATTTTTTTGATGGTTTCTATGTAACATTGACCTGCTGATTCTAAATCTTGATGCTGCAACCTTTGCATCCTTGAGCATTTTGAGATATGGAATGGGGTTTATTACCAGGGGACAAATTTGTGAACGTTTCATACGGGATTAAAGTGTATAGACATATTCATCTGTATTCTAAGGATTAAAATGTATAGTTTGCTATATCTAGGACAATTACTTTTAACACAGTAGGCTTAAAATGGTTCAAGGTCACCCTGGGGTAAAACAAATTATAATGAACAGATTTCTTTCAAAATGGGCTCAAATTCATCATAGATAGTAATGTAGAATAAATGTTATGTGATTTGCTTGACATAGTGTTAGTGTTAGTGAAACATAGTGTTAAGGTCAACAGGGTCTATAGGGAATCATCACTCTGGCCTCTAGATATCTTTGAGCTGATTAACATAAAGTAAATGTATATTTCCTGTTGTAACATTCCCATGCGAACAATTTGAAACCAATTTGAAACCAATCGGATCAATATAAATGTTTACCCCCATGATGACCTGGAACAGTTTTTGGCCTGTGGTGCAAACACGAAAGATTGTAGATATATCACAAAATGCTCAAGGATGCAAAAGTTGCAACATCGAGATTTGAAATCAGCAGGTCAATTTTGCCTAGAAACCATCAAAACATATTGTGCAGACCCTTTTACAAGGTCATATAGCCGATAATGGCCTTACCGCTGGACTATTAAGGGGCAATTGTTTCAGGAAAATAAAAATAAGAGGCCATCAGAGCGAGTTGGAAAATGGAGGAGGGTAAGATCGATGTGAGCAGACATATTTGCTTTTACAGAGTGCCCTACGTCGACGGCATTAATTAAAATTAAGCCGAGAGCCGTGAACAGTTTGTTGCCTGGATTTATTTTTCTGCAATATAATCAGTACTCGCGTACCTTGCAAACGCGCATCCTCCGATCCATGTTGTATCGTTATCACAAAAGAAACAGAAGTTTCTGTTTCCTATCTATATAAAACTATATAGCAATAGATTTGCAAACAATTCAAAAGATTATTGGCACATATCTCATGGTAATGGTGTTACAGTTTCGTAACCTTTCTCTCCGCAACTGCAATATAATTGAACATTTCAAGTTTTCCTTAACGCTTCACCGGCGGATACTCATGGATATTCATAACTTTATGGAAAAAATGCCTTTGGCAATTGCACTCAACTAACTCTAGCCCTCAAAGGGTTAAAAAGGGGATGTGATACCACATTATTTGAAGTCAATTCAATTATCTTTATTGTAATAAAAGCTTACAAAATATCTTTATAAACTGGTTTGTTTTTGATACCGGAAATCGGGTTGAGAAGCCATTTCAGATTAAAACATGAACTATAAGTACAGTTGCACAATTATAAAATCATGATTTTTCTATAAATATCATGAATTATTTTGAGAAGTAACAGAAAGAATTTTACAGTAGAAATTAACTGTATATAGTTTGCATATTAATACAATTCTTAACCAATTAAACAATTGGACAAAGCTCTACCTCTTCTAAATTGCTCAGGGTTTTAAAATTGTATACATTTCAATAGTAAAATGTAAACACGTAGAACGTGGCAATTCCAGGACACAAATTAATAACTCGGGATTTTTATAGGAATATTGTCAAACAGTTAGAAAATGAATTAATATCAAAATTTATTCTCAGAGGGGGGATCATATAGGTATCTACATAAAATGTCAAATTCATCATAAACGTGTTTTACTTCTCGCCTAGAGAGGTTCCACATGATCCATGCGTAACTTTTTGCTTATCCACGTGGTATCCGTTATTGAATTCAATCCCAATATGTAACCTGCAAATACTCAATTTCCTGCTGACTCAGAGATTTTGGAATACAATTGATATAGTCATCTAAAATGCCCAATTCCAAAGTTTGAACGGAATCGGATTATTCGTTTTAATGCAGTAAAAATGTATGCATAGTATAAAAGTACATAGGATATGGTGCATAACAAAATTCTTTAAAACAAAGTCGTGATTTTCTCTATGAAGGACATCAATTTAAGCCTAGCGGTTTAAACACAGTGATTAGTTTGTGCACAAGCATTATGTACTATATGCAAAACACACGATATGTTAGAAAATTGAGATATTGGTATTGTAATGTATTCTTTATATTGATTTTTTTGTATTGTGCTTAAATGTGAATTAAAATTGTTTTTCCTCTGTGGAAAAAAATGAGAGCGCCATCCTCGGGAAATCTCTGAGCCAGCCTTTAATTAAGGTGTGGTCTGCATTTGGCAGACTAATTTTAAAAATTCTTCTGGAAGTCTAACACAAAGTTTTGAAAACCCTACAAGGCTACGTCGCTTGTTTGCACATTCACGCCCTCCGTGCGATAAAAAAAAACAAGCCTTATCTCTCGTCATTTCAAAGAAAAACCACATAGGACCTGTGTTCTGTCTGGGGACTTGCGCAATTCCTAATGAAAAAAAAAAAAATTTTTTGGTAACAATGCATATTTGCTAGAAAATAGGCTGCCTCTTACACTGGTTTAAAATTGTCAAACACTCATGTGAATACTTAGCAAAACGTCCTTAATAGACTTGGTATGGAATACCTCTATCAATCAACTCCGTTACGCTTGATTCGCCTGTAAATTTACAACGTATATACAGCTAAAACGGTAATTTTAATTGTATAAAATCTAACACTAAGGAAATGGATATATTATCAATAATTGATGACTAACCGTTTCATAAACACAACAATCTTTCAAACGTAAGTATAGAACATGTGTTTACTCACAGTTCCTTCAAGTTCGGGCACATCAGTGGTCCAGTCTTCATCGCATTTGCTCTAAATAATTATCAGTCAAGAATCTGAATGTAAGTAATAACAGTTTCAGACCTGGGTCTTTTGGTAAAAGAACCTCATCATCACGCCTGTTATTTTTTGCATGTAAAAGTAATTATGTTTGGTAAGGTAGGCGATATTTCAGAAATTATATTTCACATTTCACTCAGAATTTCTCTCTCTCTCTCCCTCCCTCTCCCCTCTCCCTATCCCCCTCTCTCCTCTCTTTCTCTCTCTCGCCTCTCTCTCATCTTTCTCTTATGCCTCTCTCTCTCTCTCGTCTCTCTTTCTCCCTCTCTCTCTCTCTCTCTCTCTCAACACGTTTGACTCTTTTCACAACCTTTACTTAGACACGTTGTTCTGTTTCTATTGAGATGGTTCAGCTTTCTACTATCCTTGTAGTTGTGGCGCCTGTCTCTGCATGGCAAAGGTGACAGTAAGGATCTCGAAGATAACTGGAGATTCTTACTTTAGACTTGTTAGAATATTACCCCACAAGAAAAACTGTAATGTGAGGTCCGTTACGGAATGCACTCTCATTCAATGAGGGCCCGTTTCACGAAGCATTGGTAGTCCTCAACACAAGCCAATCAGTCTGCGTTGAGGTTTTCCTGGGCGGGGTGAGTCCATGGTGCAGTCTGGGTTATTTCATCACGATTGACTGTAGATGGGCTTGATTTTCGGAGAGATTCCTGGAATCTCATTTTGGGTTACAGATGTGCCTTACGTCTGCTTGATTTGGGAATGACCAGATTCTCTGAGGTTTATGTTTGTTATCGTCCAATGTCCATGAAACTTTCGGATAATCTATGATCCCGAGATATGATACCCTCTATCTGTGGGAATTGGTTCCGCTATTGAGTTGCTGCGTAACGTTTGCTTCAGCAATACATATACGTTCCACATCAATAAACCCCCTTTCCATAAAAAATCACCTAATTTATCAGAAAACCCTGTTTTATTCTGAAAGTAAAACACTATCTATCTAGCGGCCGCAGCCGAGATGTTGTTCATCATGTAGCGCCAAATGTCCCTGTCCGTCATTAAGTTGCGGATGTCAGATGGATCCTGCTGGATGTCTCGAGCAATCACATCAATGTAGTTATTAAAGGGGCGACGACCCCTGTTTGGGCATGGTAACCTCCAACATGTGACGTACGATGACAGTGACCGGCAAATCGTGCTCGGCGTTGGGCAACAGAAGAAGAGATTAGAGGTATATCTCCAAATATCCGTGCTTTGGCCATGTGCTCCGTCAGGATATGTTTGTACTCGCATAAGTGTAGCCTGGTGTAGGTGCCATCCAGTCTATCTTGTAGCTCTTTCTTCATGGTCCAGGTCTCAGATCCATATAACAGGATACTCTTTACACATGCTCTAAAGAACTTCAGCTTGGTTGAATTGGAGATACCAGATTGCCATAAGTGGTATAGTTTATTGCAGGCATTCCAAGCTTGTCCTTTGCGTGACAGGAAGTCTTTCTTGCTGTCGGCAACATAGGAACCCAGGTACTTGAAGTCCCTGACCTATTTGAGTTGGGTACCGGAAAAGTAAAACAGTACCAATAAGACTTGGAGAATTGCATAAATACCAACAAATAAGATAATTTAAGGATACTTACAATTTAGTTGTATTCTTGGGCAACTGCGATGGCAGTTCATGTAGGCGCCTGCCACCACAGTTCACTGTTGTCTTTTTCAAGTCACACTGACACACGTTCACACACGCGACGTTCGGATCAGCTCTGGGGTCAGCTGTACCATTGGTGCTAATTAACAGGATTATCAACGTGATAAGTTTCACAGACGTGAACATCTTTCCCCTGAAAATCGACATTGAAAGTGTATGAGATTTAAAGTATGTTACCGTGTCCAGTATTTACTATTGAATGAGAGAAGCTAACTAAATATCCGAGATTATAAAAAGTTACACGCTTTTGTTCCAACAGATTTCCTCTTTCAGTTTTGAGCTTTTCCAGTAATTATCATTACGCCCTGGTATTGTTTGATCAAATTTAATGATAGAGATAGGATTAATGTACAAAATACGACTAACCGTTCAGCATTAAATCGTCAAAATCGTCATGCGGTTGTAGTTGCATTTTCACAATTTTGTTGTTTTGCTAGGTCTGGCCGCCATCATCTGAAAGGCAATTGATTTACATATTCTGGCAGCATCTATTGAATTATCCCTGTTGAATAAACTGAACAGACAATTTGGATCCTGATGGAAAGCCAATAGCAGCAACACGAAAATTATTATCAACACAATAACATCTGTCGTGATATGTTATGTTTATTCCTTGCAATTAGCACATAAACGGCTATTTTAACTCTAATTACCAGATTTGAGATGTAGATTGTGGCAACAGTAGTTGGCCGGCCCTGATTGTGTATAGCGGCACCTCTTGGTAAGCCATTGACAGTCACTGACAGTAACGAGAACCGGTGATTTTTTGAAAGTAAACAAAACTATTCACTCAGGGACATGCCCTTTAAATTGAAATGAAGTTCGCAATCTGGTTGGAGGATTGCGGTATAATTATGTCCGCGAGAGATTTTGACGTTCAGTTTGATTTGGAAATTCATTGAGATCACATTACCAAGGGAGCTGTAAATAATCATAACTCTGAACTGGAATAAACAATGATGGGACGATTACTTTTATATGGCGAAATTCATGTGTGTGAACTGAGTACCACTACCAAGTCTCCTAATTTCTGGCCGGAAAATCACTATATTTGACCGCTCGGATTCAATTCACCTTAAAACAACATCGTTAACTGCGTAAAACTCCATGTGCACCACCAGAACATTTAGGCTATATAAAAAGTCTTGCAGTAAATGATTATTTCCATATAAACACATCCAAAAAAAGTAACTCATCAGTCATCACCCCTGAAATTTGCCGGTCAAGTTCAAACGATATATTGTATTATACATTATACGATAAAAGAGTAGTTAATTGAGGGTGAAAGTTGTGGGGAAGAAGGAATCCCTCCCGATGCCTTGTAATACCCGAGGCCTTGAAGAGATGTGATTTTGATGACATCATCCTTGAATTCTGCCTTGTACTATTTTCTTCGTTAGGACATTTTTTAATTATGGTCTTATTCTGATCTGGTATCGTCACGTCGAATTTCTGTTTTATTGATTGGATAAAGCATACAACCTCTCAGAACGAATGGAATCGTCGACACTCCCAAAAAACTTTTAATGAAATGACAGGAATAAAAAATCCTACTCCAAATTCAATTGAAAAAATAGTTGTACACAGCACTAAGTCGCTGCATATTGGAGTTTTCTGTTCACCCCTCGTGTAATATCTCTCTGATAAAGATTTGGCTCAGGTATGACCCATTCGCAAAGTAGACACGCTATCAACTCCCACTTGTATTAATTTTAGGTGTTCGTGTGACAGTTTGGATCGAACTGGCGATAATACTTTTGGTTTCACTCTAGCGAATTTTAAATTTGAAGATATGCAGACTACAAATACTGTCGAACCATGTCGGAAATAAGAAAATTCCTGTAAAATGGTTCCTGTATACATTTAAACCAATTAGGGAAAAAATAATTTGTTTCAGCTTCCCTCGGGCATAGCTTTTAAAATTAGATTTAGCTCATAGCTCTATGCGGCGGCGGCGATTTTTACACTTTTTTTTACATTTTAAATGATTTTTTTATTTATGCGATACTCGGAACTTTTTCTTAACACGAAGTGTGTCTCAAAATTTGGAAATCAATGGAACCATACAAATAAAAAAAGAAAAAGTGCAAATACATGGACTCTATAGTGTGTTTTTTCATTGTGTGAAGTTTATTTTATGCCTTGAAAGCAGAAAAGTACATTGGCACATATTGTATATTTCTAAAAACACCAAGGCGCTAATTAAAAAAAAATCGCATAGGTCATAGCTTATTTTTAAAAAAGCATAGCACATAGCTTTTTAGCCAAAATAAGCTGAGACAATTTGTTTTGGTCTTCATTGATACCTATTATGCATCAACTACAATTATGGAAAAAATACAATACAATATATGGCAACAGTCCCCATGCTCACAGCTCAGCTTAAGTCAGAATTAAGCAGGTCATGGTTCAATAGCGAGCAGGGGTCTTCCTCTTTACCATATCCTTCCCCATCCCCCAGCGGTCAATGTTGGGGACCTGGAGAGGCTGCTGACAACATGCCTCTGATCAACATTGTCGTGGGGGAGAGGAGTTCGCTTTCCCCCGAAATCGGATAAAGTGTGGCAACATTTTTTTTTCATGACTGTAGTTCCTCTTTGCATTTTCTAATCTCTGGTTTGCTTGAATGGTGCCAATTATACTTCGACATAAATTATACAAAAAAATATGAGTGATATGGGAAATTCTTGAAAATATCTTACCCTTAGTATTAAAAACTACATAGAAATAAACGCATTGTCTGTTTCTTCTCGATGATACTGTCTTCTTCTTCAGCCCATATCGTCCAACTGCTGGGCAAAAGCCTCTCCCAACTAAAGCCAATTATATCTGTCTCTTGCTTGTCTAGACAATGCAGTGGTTCCTGTCTGGCTGACTAGCTCATCTCGCCATCTTTAATGGGGTCTTCCTCTTTTACTCTTTCCAAATAGTGGCTACCATTTTGCTGTCAACCGACTCCATCTATTATCAGATATTCTTCCTAGATGTCCTGCCCATTTCCATTTTGCTCTTATTGCTATTGTTACTGCATGATCATTTTGATAATTCAACGTACCAGGTTTTGTTTCATTTCATTACAAACATCACCTAAATTCTAGGTGTCAATAATCATCCCATGCATGCCAAGAATAGCTAGGTATTCACAAGTAGATAGTAACATGTAGCAAATAGAACCAAGAACTGCACTCTATCCTATCAATTCACTATTACTCGTCGTCGTTGTCAACGTTCGTCGTTAGTCGGCTGCAGCTAGAGCAGTCGACCACAAGCTTCTTCCAGTCACAACGGGCCTAGGCCATTGACAACCGTCTCTGACTCAACAAGTTGTTGGATATACTTAAAACAGGGTTCGCTGCCTTCCAGGTTTCCTCTGTGTGTTTGGACATGCAGTACGTACTCTTTACATGGCTCTACATCTACAAAGAATATGACCGAGAAGTTTTAGTTGACGAGCTCTGACTAACCCAGTAGTGGGGCGGGTTTGGTCGAGCTATATAAATGATAGCATTGGATACTCTCTCATGAGATAAGTGATAGAGTCGTCCTTTAGAGCTCTTTGCTGATCAAACGAAATGTTAGACCGTGGGGCCTTAGTTCCTCAAAATAGAAGTCACAGCATTTCCAGATAGTTCAGTTACGATTCGATAGCAGCCACTATCTGAAGTTCGGAGGAACAGCGAAATTAAGTCCGTGTTGCAGAATCCGAGTTTCTGCCTCACACAAGTTGGTGTTGGATAGATTAAGCACTACCTTTCATTAGTATAGTAGGAAGGTCAGGTCTAGCGGTACAGGATCTTCTAATACCAACAGTTCAGTTCCATAAGGTATATTTTAGAGCTTTACTCCCTCTGTCACCTTTGAAACATGTTTTTATTATTTCACTCAATCATGAACTTCCATTTTGTAGACACCCATATTTTCAACAAGTCAGATGTATCATTGAACATCTACTTCAGTTTTGCAAGCCTTGTAGACTTATTAGGCCCGAAATTAGTGTTTGAAAATTTTGACCAAAAATTCCATTGACTTTGTGTACAAAATTCATTGCCCGCTAGCACCCCCAAACTTTAATTTTTTTTCACATTTTGCAGGTACAATTTGATTGCCAAAATGAACAAAATGAGAGGGTGTCCCGCGGGAAAATACCAATTTAATATTTAGTGAATCGCCCTATTATACCGGTTTCAGTAAAAAAATAAACTATTTGAAAATGTTATAAAAGAACACAGGGTCAGCATTGGCACAACATTGGTAACAAATATAACCAATATTGTCAATAATTATTGATCGGTCTAATATTGCCAATCCTGGCCCCATGAGCAAAATATACAGGGTGAGTAAAAAGAAAAATTGACCCTGATTTTGTCCGCCATTTGGAATGTTTAAGTAGTATATTATGTAACAGAAATCATGTGGTATCATCTGAAAGCTTAGTTCATTATCCCAAGTAAAAAATAAAACATGTTTCTCGTCGGGTTTTTGAAAAAAGGAGTAGGAGGGGCTTTTTATTTTTTATTTTTCAAGATGGCCGCAATTCAAGATTTCGTCAACTCCAGGTGTTAACCTCATCACACGTGACGTCAAAACTAACAGGGACATAGGTCACACAAGAAAACTGAAACATATTTTCAATGTTTTAATGTGTTCCGCACCATGTTTAGCACATCTTAATGTTTTAGTTGTAGAATACCTACTAATAAAAGTATCAGACAACTGAAGCACTATCTTCAATTGGACAAGAGTTCATATGCAAATTCTGAAAAATCATAATCATCGTTCAACAGAAAAACTGAACGAAGACTCACATCTCGGGTTTTATAACCTCCCGACAGTCGCATTTATTTAACATCGTCAACGTATATGTATCATTGATGTATTGATGTGTGGCCGATATCCAGGGGCAAAATAAGGACCGTGTAGTGGGGGACTGGTAGTGCACAATCGTATGTGAGGTCAAATCCGGATTATAAAACTGTGAATTTTTGGTACACAAGTACTCATAATGATCATCAAAAAAAAATTGATGGAAGCCTTGCCACACCCTTTCATTGGCCCCAAGTTGGATTTCAAGGGACACAGGGGAACATTTTAAAATGTTCCAATTGTGTTGAAAAGCACATCATGATGTCTGCCTGGTTACAAGGATTCCAAAAAGGTATGTTTGTAATATCTGTGACATATAGTTTAGGAATTATGGGGCGTTAAAGACTGCAAAAAAATGGTAAAAAAGGCAATTTGGTTGGTTAAAGGGGTCAAAAATAAATAGGGCTCCAATTTTAAGTAAATGTGGCTCAAATTGTTGGTTTAGCTCATAGAATGAAATATAGGAATAGTTTGACTATTATACGTGTCTGGTTATTACCAAAATGGCGAATAAGTCACCAGCTATTGGCAGCTATTGGATTCTAATAACCTGTGACCTATTTTGTTGTTGGATAACGTGAAAACTAAGCATAAACAGATAAGGCAAACTTCCTTATTTCAATCTTTTTAAGCTAGGGAAACAATTTGCCACCACATATTAAATGATCAAACACTTTTAACTTTGACCATGTACACACCAAATGACTTGTTCACCATGTTTACATTTTTTACCCCAAAACTCCCGGAACTATAAGCCATAGATAGTGGTAAAATAAACCTTTTTGGAATCCTTGTAAACCATGTGTGACAAACCACCACGGTTGTGCTTTTTAAACACAATCGGAACATTTTAATAATTTTTGGAACCCTGTATAACCTTGAAACCAAGCTGGGGGCCATTAAGGGGGGTTGGCAAGTGCTTCCATCAATTATGGAGATCAATGCATAAAGTAATTGTGTGCAAAAATTCACCACAATTTTATCCCGGAAGCGCACACTCTGTCACTACAGTCCCCTGCTAGTGGGGGCAAGGCAGTTTTTAAAGGGCAAATAAAAAAATGCCCTTAAAATTCAAGGGCATGAAGGTAATTCAGCAAATGTAAAAGGGCATCAAGGCCATTTGTCAACATGGGACGGCATCAAGGCATTTTTTCAGTTTCTTGAAGTCCAAGCCAGTCTGCTGCATTGATGTGTGGCGCGCTATCCAGGGTGCAAAATATAAGGACCCGGGTAGTGGGGGACTGTAGTGCACAGATCTTAGTGAGTGTGCAAATCCGGATTAAAACTGTGAATTTGGTACACAAGTACTTAAACATTGATAATCAAAAAAATTGATGGAAGCACTTGCCACACCCCTTTAATGGCCCCCAGCTTGGTTTCAAGGTTTATTTGTTTTTTTTTTTTTTTTTTTTTTTTTTTTTTTTTTTTTTTTTTTTTTTTTTTTTTTTTTTTTTTTTTTTTTCACATGGGGACATTTTTAAAATGTTCCAATTGTGGTGAAAAGCAACATCCTGATGTCTGACTGGTTTACAAGGATTCCAAAAGGTATAGGTTGTACTCTCTGTGACATATAGTTTAGGAATTATGGGTAAAGACTGCAAAAATGGTAAAAAAGTCAATTTTTGTTGGTACAGGGGTCAAAAAATAAATATTGCTCCAATTTTAATTAAAAGTGGTCAATTGTGGTTAGCTCATAGAAGACATAGGGAATAGTTTTGACTATCTTTACGTGTTGGTTATTAACCCAAAATGGCGAATAAAGTCAACAGCTAGTGGCAGCTCTGGATTCTATGGACCTGTGACTATTTGTGGATAAAAACGTGAAACTAAGCAGAACCAGATAAGGCCAAACTATTCCTTATTTAATCTTTTACGCTAGGGAAACAATTTGCACCAATATTAACTGAATCAAAACAACTTTTAACTGTTGACCCATGTACACACCAAAATTGACTTTTTCACCATTTTTACAGTTTTTCACCACCATAATCCGAAATATAAGCCATAGTAGTGGACACTATTACCTTTTGGAATCTTGTAACCAGACAAACCCCACGTGTGCTTTAACACAATCGGAACATTTTAAATTTTTGACCCCGTATTAACCTTGCAACCCAAGCTGGGGGCCATAAGGGGGGTTGGCAAGTGCTTCCAATTCCATCAATGTTATGGATATCAATGCCTAAAGTACTGTGTGCAAAAATTCACAATTTTATCCGGAAGAGCACACTCTTTCACTACAGTCCCCTGCTAGTGGGGGCAAGGCAGTTTTTTAAAGGGCAAAAAAAAATTGCCTTCAAATTGCAAGGGCATGAAGGTATTCAGCAATTGTAAAAGGCATAAAGGCAATTTGTCAACATGGAAGGCCATCAAGGCATTTTTTCCGTGTCTTGAAGTCCATAAGCCAGTCTAGCTGCATGGAAGGCACTTGAAGCTATTAAGTGGACTGTTGGATCCCAAACCTGAAACAAAGCATCCA
>JAMKCH010019916.1:0-22961 GCA_023653785.1 Ophioderma brevispina
TTTTTTGGGCAATGACCTTTGGGTCATGTGTCTTATATATTTCTTTTGAACATAAAGAATCATATTTTGAAGTCACTCGGGCATGTCAGTGCAACAACCAACAAACCATTTCAGTCGGGTTTTTTTAAAAACTCCTATACGAATTCATGGCACTTGGAGTTGGCAAATTGATATTGGGTCATCACCTGTTCTGATCACATCTATTTCCTCTTATAGTGCCAATTATTATGTTATGTGTGTGCAATTTATTCTGTTATGTAAATTGATTTATGATTGAGGCCATTAAACAAAGAACAACTTCGCGGCTTTGGATTATGGGGTAAACTGTACTGTATACAAGTGTGGACCCTGAATTTTGATCTTTATTCTTTTTATTATATACAAATATTTTTAAAAAGTGCAATTTTATAAGTCATGAAACTATCTGTGATGAAATCCATTTTAAAATCAAAAATTTAATTATATTGATTAAATATTATCAAAACATTTGTTCTTTTATTTTCCTTGAATGATTTAAAAGCTATTTCAATTACTAATTTTAATTTGTCAGTAAAACTTCTGACACAATAATTTGTCAGTGTTAGCTAACTGAGATGAAACAAGTTTCTTGCAGCCAAAAATTGTGCTTGTAGTCCAACAAATACCTGAATGCTGAGACTATGGCAATATTAATTTCACTTTTTGCTACTTCAGTATAACATTCACCTAAAACCATTTGCTTTTGTGATGCAATGAACACTTGTCCCTTCAGAAATCCACAAAATCCGGATTTATGCCAGCTGACGCCATACCATTACTATAGTCCTACTCAATTGCTAAGCGTGTCCACCACAGGACAAATGGTTTTATTTAATTGAATCTATTTTGGTATAATCAACTATCAATATAACATTACATTTGGTTGTAAGTGGATCACCTAGATGTGCCTGTAATAACAAGCATTGAATAAATTTATGTCTTGAAAAAGGTTCCTTTATTTTTAATTTCAGAATCTGTGTATCTGTGCAAATGCTCACAATGTGCAAATCAACTGTGTTTGCATGCATGAGTTGCATGCATATTTTGTTTGTGGGGTAGCCCCCTATGCCTCATTGTCTTGGATTTTTACATTTAGCCATTAAATAAATTTATTTATAAATACACAAATTTGAGTTTGCAGGTTCAAATTTCTCATTACAATCGTCACCCAAGAAAACTGAGCAACACTACATGTTATTATGTATCATTTATTTTGCTATAACTTCGTTCTCATATCCTATGTATATAAGTTTTGCTTTAATGCACACTTATTATGAGAAACATTTATTGGAAGAAAAATATAAATTTGGAAACTACCAAGGCCCTACCCCTGAAGGGTTCATTGATTCATTTGTACCCCGTTTTCAAAATTACTGAGTAATCACTTTGAATAAAAATAATTTTGATGGTTAAAATCCACCATGTGCGTAATTATTAAATTTACATTAGAATTTCTTAAGGATGTCGTCAGTTCATATGTATATGTATGGGCACTGGTTTGCCGTCTCATGGTCACTTCCCCTAATTTGAAAGCCCAAGCTTGGCCGATTGTCTTGACCTTTTCAACTCTCAACTCTCAATATACAATGTGCATACATATCAAAGCTGTCTATGCCATTATATTTTATGGGGTCAAACTAACCAAATTGAGAGTGCTGTTAGAAAGTTTGTTCCTAAATGAGCCTTTCTATTTGAAGTCCCCAAAATCCGGATTTATTAGCCAGCTTGACCCCATACGCATTACTATAGGCCTACATACAATTGCTAAGCGTGTTCCACAGGACAAATGGTTTTATTATAATTGAATCTATTTTTGGTATGTATCAACTATCAAATATAACATTACATTTGTTTGTAAGTGGATCACCTGAGTATGTGCTGTAATAAACCAAAGCATTGAATAAATTTATGTCTTTGAAATGAGTTCCTTTATTTTTAATTCAGAATCTGTGTATCTGTGCAAATGCTCACAATGTGCAAATCAACCTGTGTTTGCATGCATGAGTGCATGCATATTATGTTTGTGGGGTAGGCCCCCTATGCCTCTATTGTCTTGGATTTATTATCATTTTACATTAAATAAAAGTTATTTAGAGAGATACACAAATTTGAGTTTGCAGGTTCAAATTTCTCCATTACAATCGTCACACAAGAAAAATGAGCACAATACATGTGTATTATGTAGATCATTTATTTTGCTATAAACTTAGTTCTCATATCCTAGGTATATAAGTTTTGCCTTTATTGCACAATATATTATTAGGAAACATTTATTGGAAAGAAAATATAAATTTGGAAACTACCAATGCATACCCCTGAAAGGGTTCAGTGATTCATTTGTAACCAAGTTTGTCAAAATTACTGAGTAATCACTTGAAATAAGAATAATTTTGATGTTTAAGAATCACACCATGCAGTAATTATATAAAATTTACATTAGGAATAAATTTATTTCTTTAAAAGGCATGTCATAGTTCATATGTATAATGTATAGGCACTGGTTTGCCGTCTCATGGTCAACTTCCCCTAATTTGAAAGCCCAAGCTTGGCCGATTGTCTTGACCTTTTCACTCTCAACTCTCAATATACAATGTGCATACATACCAAACTTGTCTATACCATTATATTTTATGGGGTCAAACTAACCAAATTGAGAGTGCTGTTAGAAAGTTTGTTCCTAAATGAGGCCTTTCTATTTGAAGGTCCCCAAGAATATTTCTACATTCCATATACTGGGTTTTATGGGGAAGTGTAGCTAGTGTAACCTGACAATGAACATTATTTGGGGTCAACTTTCACTTATATTTTCCTACCCTGAATACAGATGATATTGTATCAAATTTGAACATACACAGCACATCATGAAATGACCTTTTATTGGTCCCAGTTGAATGTGAAAGGTTTCACAGAGCTAGATTAGCAAATTTTGACTTATGCCCCACCTTTCTCTATACATAAATTGAATGCAAAACAAAACGCATCTTGCAGAATGTTGACGCATGTGCCTGTACATAAGTGGTGTTCGTATACACCTCGGAATCATTCGCTAATGCAAAGTAAGTGCAAGTGCGTTGGTAGGGAGATGCAAACTAGGTAGAAAACTCTTTCAAGGAAAAAATTTTTTAGTTTTTATCACCATCTGGAAAGTTTAACAACCAAGTCAATCAAAAAAGTTTACAAGCAGCGATTTTCATGTTTCGTACAACTCAAACAACCTCCCAAACTCATTTTCCAATTATTTCTCCAAACTAGTGATATACACAGATTATACAACACCAAATCGAACAATACATTACAACGAAACCCTCAACTAAACCAATTAAATATTCAGTTAACTATTCAGGTCCCAAAGTGGTGGGCATTAAGTAATAACATCATAAACTCGAAAACAATTAATGCCTTAAACTCAACCTAAAATCAGCTGTTAATAATATTACAATTAGGTCTAAATTAAGTAATGGTTTTGATCTTCAATCTGTCATAAATTCACCGTTTTTATTCTTTAACTGCACTACCCTCTTCCTTGTCATCTCATTCTCTATCCATGACTGGCTCACAATGGATTTCATGCTTCCTTGCCTCTGATCTTGTTAAACATTTGACAATGTTCTCGTCCTTGTCTTTCCCTATGGTTTGGCTTGTCCCGTCCCGTCCTTCCAGTCCTATCCAATCTTAATTTTTAAATATATTTTATGTATGTGGGGTCATGCTCAAAGTCCCCCGGACTTATTAGGCCATTAACACTGTACATTTTTATTCATTAAGATTTTATTTATTTCTTAATCATCTTTAAATATATCGTATTTATCATTATGAATGTACTGACTGAATGAAAATGCTGTAAACTTATCTAATATCAAAAATTGACCGTGATATGGCTTTAATCATGCATAACCAAGGATACTTGAAGCACGCCAGTCCCCATCCTACACGTCCACTCCACCAGGTGCGGAGATGAAATGAATTTATTATACACAAATGAATGTTTTAAAGGACAATCTTGATCCCCAGCCTTGTCCCCCACGTTACCTTTACCTCAAAAGTTTGAGATTTTTTATATCACCTGAACTGTTGAGCGAAGATTGTGTATATTGCGTGATAATTCCCTCCACTTTGGAAGAAACATAATTTTGTCTTTCCTGTCATACCAACGAAATTTACAACACAATGGCTGTAGGCAACATGATAGAGCATGTGCCATAACATCAAATTCGTCACACCAATGAATACTGGATTTGGGGAATAACCCTTTTCAGCACATCTTTTGAAACTAACAAAAAAATAGGTGCTAGCCTCACAAAACAGGACGGCGCCAGGGGTTGGCAGGGCAACTTCCCCCACCCCCTCCCCTGAGAGTTTCAAAATTCACGCAACGGGGTCTAAGCAAAATTGCATAACAATTAGGGTTTTTTAACCTATATGAGTTATCTTGTATGTCCCCCTCCCTCCATGATGTTTCGGCCCCTCCCTACGATTTTACCCTGGCACCGACCCTGTGACAAAGCCCCTCAAACACAAGTGCTGGGGGTTTCCAATTCCGTGTACTCGAGATTTGGTTTTTCGGCATTCTCACTTGTAACAAGAGTATTGAAACTCTCTTTTTTGCAATATGTAACTTTTCAATGCGCTTCGTTCCATCAAAAAAATTATTAAAATTTCTTGGCCCGTTAATAGCCTAATGTCATGGGGCCTATGAAACCCCTCCTTTTGTGTACCAAGGGGGGGGTATTTTAAAAAATAAGTACCCTCACTCTCCTTTGTTTCTAGCCTATTATCACTAAGAGATTAAAAGAGAACAGTGGGGAAATTTGGTCCGTCGTTATCGAACCAGGGCCCATCGGTCCCGAAGCCCATCAGATACCACTACTATGATGGTGTGATTTGGCTGATTTGGTGCCATATGTTTTCGTTTGATGATGCACTCGCTACATCAAGACTCGTGCCTTTCCTCCCTCAGTGCTGTGGGATTTTTTGTAGGATTCAGTGCTGTTAGGGTTAACAACCCTTTTTCAGAAAGAAGTTTCTGCTTATTGATGGTCATAATTAGCATAAAACAAACATTACACAATCTGAAACAATAATTATCCCTTCTTAAAGGATAAATTTCATCATAGTGCTACTACGTGCCATAGCGGTACCACACATGGCAAACTAGGCCCTACATGTCATAGTTACTTCCCCCCACAAATCCAAGATGTAGAGAATGAGGTTTGTGCTAATGTATGTAAATTGGTCCTTCTAGAGGACAAAATTATTTACAGGTACATGCTGTGGATCAGGGTTTGTTAAATATTTTTAATTTTGAGCTATTTTGACTCACTTCATGAACAATGATTTTCCCCCTAATTTCCAGACAATAACGGGAACTAATTATATTGCACATTTACCGACTTCTCTTATGACCCACAGAGGTATAAGTTTTCAAGTTAAAAATTCCCTCGGGAATTGTTTTAGGGAGTTCTATGAAACATCTTAGGTACCAACCGTGAGTAAAATCACAATGCAAATGCACTTGTAAAAGACTAATTTTTAAAACCAGGATTTCCCACCAATCATTTTTGGGTTACTCTTTCGCTCAAAGGGAAATGAAAGTTCCAAATTTATTACATTTTAAAATGAGTTTTCCAAAAACTTTCCCCCGTTTTCCACATTCAACCCCTGTCCCTATTCACCCCCTTTTACAGTACAGAAAATCAATGAATCCTAATTACGCATCATTCAATGGCGAGCGAGATGTTTGTGTACTATAACTACTATGAGCAAGCCCTATCTGTAGACCTACACAATACATCTATGAAATAAGTACTATGGCATGCTTTTCACCTAAACAGTTATATTTAGCCACCTAATCTGTACTCACTGTGACCTGTACGATAATATAAGTATGTGGCCTACCCCTAAAGTATCTTACAGGGCTGTGATACTTACTGCAAGTCTGAATTTCAAGAGGTTAATTCCAGGTTATACCCCTCATAAATTTTGGACGCCATGACCAATTCCCAGGTCATCACACCAGCACCCTATAAATCCTTTTCTCCCCCATGATTGGTTTGAACATCAACTGGTGGGTGTTTAGGGGTTTTTCCACCACTGTTACAATAGTTAATTCTACATTTGCAACTGTCAGAAAGACAATATGAGGGCAAGGAATGAGAGCTGGCTGTGGTAGGAGAGCAGAAATAGAGCCAGGAGGGCGACATACTGGTTGTTTTTAAATTCCTCAAAGACAGAGCTTGACAGTTCCCTTAAAATGCAATCCTTGACAGCTTGACAAGTTAACCTCACGATAGTATGTAAAATGTATTTACCATTGCTTTCAACCTGGCCTTGATCAGCTATCAACCTATGAAAAAAGACAGAAAGTGGACATCAGTTAATGGATGAATAATTATCCGTTGCAGATTTGGAATTCTCATTCCAATTTAAAAGGCAACCTTGGACAGGTTTTACAAGTTTTAACCACAGGTGATTAGTAGTGTAGCTATGATTACCGTGCGTATCCTGGCATTGGTCAGCTATCAAGTCTATGAAAAAAAAAGACATCATGTTAAGGATGAATAATTATCCGTGCATAATTTGGAATCATTCCAACTTAAAACCTTTGACAGCTTTTACAACTTTAACACTCAAGTGATAGTTATGTAATATGTATTTACATTGCTGTCATCCTGACATTGGTCAGCTATCAAATCTATGAAAAACAAGTGACATATGTGAATGGATGAATAATTTATCCAGTGGCAGGATTTTTGAATGTGAATTATCATTCCAACTTAAAAATGCAACCCTTTGACCGTTTTACAAGTTTAACCCCAAGTGATAGTATGTAGATATGGATTTACCGTTGCCCGTTTATCCCTGGACATTCGTCAGCTTATCAAGTATATGAAAAAAAAAAGTGAATAATTATCAGTGCATGAATTGGAATTATCATTCAACTTAAATGCAACCTTTGACAGCTTTTACAAGTTTAACCCCAAGTGCTAGTTGTATATATTTACCATTGCTTTCAACTTGCCTTGAATCAGCTATCAAATCTATGAAAAAAGACAAGTGAATAGCATGTAATGGATGAAAAAATTTTTTATGATCCAGTGCTATGAATTTGGAAGTATAATTCCAACTTAAAATGCAAACCTTTGACAGCTGTTTACAGTTTAACACCAAGTGATGTATTAGGATATGTTATTTACCGTTTGCGTCATCCTGACATTGGTCAGCTATAATACTATGAAAAAAAAGAAAGGACATCATGTTAATGGGGAATAATTATCCAGTTGCATGGATTTTAGATATCATTCCAAACTGAAAAAATGCAACCCTTTGACAGCTTTTACAGTTTTACCTCAATGATAGTAGTATGTAAATATTGTATTTTACATTTGTTTCCTCTGGCCTGATCAAGCTATCCAATCTATGAAAAAAAAGGGACATCAGGTATGGATGAATTAAATTATCCAGTGCATGAATTGGAATTTCATTCCGAACTTAAAAGCAACCCTTTTTTGACCGCTTTTTACAAGTTAACCCCAAGTGATAGTATGTAGATATGGATACCGGTGCTGTCATCCTGACATTGGTCAGCTATCAAATCTATGAAAAAAGACCAAGGGACATCATGTTAATGGATGAAAATTATTCAAGTGCATGAAGGATCATGAATGTTTCAATACTTTGAAATTAATCATAAGCATATTAAACCTTGAAACGTGATATGATTTACATAAATATTATTGCCAGGGAGAGCATCTG
Source organism: Ophioderma brevispina (assembly GCA_023653785.1). Classification (NCBI taxonomy): domain Eukaryota; kingdom Metazoa; phylum Echinodermata; class Ophiuroidea; order Amphilepidida; family Ophiodermatidae; genus Ophioderma; species Ophioderma brevispina. The sequence goes on from JAMKCH010019916.1 coordinate 7,771, forward strand.
TAAGACTTCCAAAAAACTCTAAAACAGGTGTGGGAATCCCACCAGGGTTTTCACCTTGAACCCCACCAGAGGTCCTTAAGCGGGGCACTGGACCGCACAACGTTGAAAGCTCCGCTAAGTGAGTACACAGTGTCAATGTCATATGCCCGACCAATGTTTGATTTGTGTTCGTGCGTTTGCATATGCCATATCCCCACACATCTTATCCCCATTATGCTAATCACAACCTAGCAATTCATGCTTATTCTCTCAAAATTTGAGTGGCAACGATTGCTATCCTTGTTACAGTGAAAACACATGATTTTATTGAATTTTTCCATTTTCCCCCAGGTACCCAAAGGTGTAAAGAAACAATAATGAAGGTACTTCTGTCCACCTGTCATCATTGCGTGTAATTGCGAGGGCCCATGCCGAATAAATCAGAATTCTACATTTAGACACACATTACTCGTCTTGTTGTTAAATTTTTCCAGACTCATGAAAAAATTCATTTAATAAATGGGTTCTTTATCTTAGAATTAAGAGGAAAAGAGATGCTTCAAGACCCACTAATCTTTGTGTGAAAAAAATAAAGTGGGTTTTAAGAATTCAATTACACAAGGGTTTTGCAATCGCGCGTGGGTACATTACATCACATACATAACATTATGTTCTCATCAATTCATTGTATTTTTTTAGTATCATTATCCAATGCCATGTGCATAGTATTCTATTTTTATTGTAATGAAAGGCACTGATCCCTCTTCATATTCAAATATTATCACTCATTATGATATCACCCGATCACACTAATACAAAAACAAAATGTGTTTTTGCAGAGGGACAAAGTCTTTCTTCATGTCTTGAATAATCTTGTAGCCTGTGTAACTTTTAAAGTGCAAAATACTAATTACTAAATTCCATACCTTTGTCTAATCCATTTTAGGAGTACCACTTTTGGGCCACAGCTTGTACATCTCTGGTTATGAGATTTTGTCCAACCCAATTTGCCAACCTGCCATCATTTTTCCTCTGGAAATCCATTTTGCTGAAAGGTACATGAAAACAAAGTTGAGTTATGCCTTCATATTCTTTCCTTTAATAAAACAAAAATCTGCAAGTAAACTTGCGTCATCCCCTGTCAAGATGGCGCCCTTCCACCAAAAAACCCAGCGGTAAAGTTTCGCAACCGCTATTTCAATCTGTTTTGTGTGAGAGCTAAAAACGAGATTTTGCAATCCCCTTAGAGTACGATGGTAAAACTAATATTGGTCAACCCAATGGGGCACATTTTCGCCAAATTCCCAAACCAAGCCCAAAGATTTCACGGGTAAATGAGAAAATAGCAGCGTTCTTTCGATACCAAAATTTTTGTGACCACCCCGGTCAAAATCCTGGGATTCTGGGAGAGGATACTACGATCAGACATAGTCTTGTTAATTACAATCTTAGTTTTTGTCCATTTTTTTTCTTGCTGAACTTTGTTCTGGCGAGACCCTTGTAATCACTTTATCTTTATGTCTGTCTGTCTGTCTATAATAACTGAGGTATACTTGTGTGACTTTCCCTTTGTTATTATTGCTTATTCCGTCATGATCTGTGTCTAATTTTGTTACTACTTGTTTGTTTAATTTTACCAAAAATAAAAGTCCACAAGTATACCTGCATTAATTTGGTCTGTCTTTCTGTCTGTGTAAAAAGCTTGGGTAAGATTTTTCTAGAGTTCTGTGAGGACAAACAATGTGAACTTGGTGGAAGGCTGCGGGGTGATGAGTTCTCGACCCGATTAGCTTTTGGGCCTAAAATAAATGCTACTTAAGTAATCTTATTTGGCATAATTTTTAATATTTTCCCGCAAGGCTAACGGCTATAGAAGAAGCATGGATTTGGAATTCCCCGTCACTTCAGGCCAGCTCGGCATAAGTGTGATGAACAACCTAAATTGTGTGGTTTGTTTATTTTCACGATGCTTTTTGTTTGATGTGGGTTTAGTTTTTTTTTCTGTGTTGACACTCGTCCTGCATATTTGTATGTGTTATGTTTTGTGTTATTTCAAGATCAGTGAAAGTAAGTTGAATACGAATTGGAGCATTTGCAGGTAAGATAGGCGCGCAGGTTGCATACAGATATTTTCTGCTAAGCATAACTCCACATTATCGTTTAACATGTGGTCATTATTGAATGTGGAGTTATGCAATTGTACGTCAAATTACTTTTGGATTTACAGGCTGTTTTCAAAGCCCACCTTCCACTGAAGCAAAACCAATTTCAGAAGCAATTCACAATGGAGTTGATTTATAAATGTTCAATAGATTTACTATAATTACCTTTTTATTTAGTTGACTTCCTTCATAAAACCATCGTCCCTAAACAGCATAAATCCTTCATTTTCTGGCGAAGCAACCGTCTCAACACTAACTCGACTGGTTTTTAACTTGGCATGACCCTGTGACCTTTGATCCGGAACTTCTCTTCCGGCGGACGTTCGATTTACCATCTGTGGTGGTCACCAGTGGGTCACCTTGATCGCGGACAAGGTGATTTTTCACAAACTCCCTGAATCAATTTTCCATTGCGTTTGTTTGGTATTAATTATTAAATTTATTGTTACTTTGGGACTCAATACGGAGAATGCATAGTGTACTGCCTGGACCCATTTAGATGCCCACCGAAGGCACACAAGATTAATATGTCGGCCGAACATCTCCCAGGAATAATGAACATTATTGCAGACAATCTTTCCAGAGGGAGATTCGCAAGAACGAAAGCTTACTCGGAGTCGACTGTGGAGTGGCATCTAAACAGCCGAATTTGTCAAATGATTTTTCAAAGAATATACAAACCCAATGATAGACATATATATTTGCAAACAGGACCAATCATCAACTCCCAACGTACTGCATGTGGCAAGCGGACGACGAAGCCTGGATGAGAGACTCCTTTTCAATGAAATGGGACAATCTGATTGCTTATGCCTTTCCACCAGTAACGATAGTAGCAAAGGTCCTGTCAAAACTACAGCAATCAAAGTCCGAGTGCAGGATGTTGCTTGTAGCCCCATTTTGGCCACGCCAGGTTTGTTTCGAAGGTTGGTCAATCTGTTGGAAGATTATCCAAGACTGATTCCAGTAAGAGAAAACTTTCTTCTGGACAGACGAAGAAAAAAAGTGTCTGTACAAAGAGTAAGAACTCTTCACTTGACTTTGTGGCCTCTCTCAAGCTCTCCTTCAGACGCAAAGGCTTTTCAGAAGAAGCTGCCTCCCTGGCAGCAGGTGCGAGGCGTGAATCTACCTCCATTATCTACAATAGTAGACTTCGACGTTTCAACTTGTGGTGTAAGAAATCCAAAATTAATCCGCATTCAGCCTCTGTAGGAGAAATTGCTAATTTCTTGACGTCTCTTTTTGAAGACAACCTCCAGCCTTCTACCATAAGAAACTACTTATCTGCTATTGCTACGATTCATGACAGCCCTATATCAGAGAAGACCAGAGCCTTTCGGATCTCATCAAAGGAATTCTGAACAAACGTCCTACAATCAGAAGTTGAACTCCTTCATGGGATCTACCTTTTGTTCTACAGTACCTTGCGGATGAGCCTTTTGAGCTGTTAGACAAGGCTTCTCTACTCGACCTATCTAGGAAAACTGCATTCCTCTTGATGGCCGCCTCTACAAGATGTTGTTCTGAAATTCATGCCTTATCTATTGACAAGAAATATATGAGATTTTCGGAGTCTAATAATGTTACTCTCCCACCTAGAGCTGGATTTATGTCTAAAACTCAGACTTTGACTTTTGCACCTATTAATTGTACTGCCTGAACTTGCTAGAGTTACTGCTGATCCAGAGGACAAACGTTGGTGTCCTGTGAGAGCTCTTAGACACTATCATCACCGTACTGCCTTCATTAGAAAATCATTGGATTCTTCTGTATCTGACCACCTATTCATTACAACAACCAAACCTTATAAACCTGCATCTAAAGCTACTTTAACACGCTGGGTTACTTCTCTCATCTCTGATGCTATGAAAGTTAAATCCTCGTCACTGGACAGTAACGTCGCCTTTAATCCTTATGCTCATGAAATCGGAAGTCAGGCAACCTCTTGGGCTTTTCACTTAGGCTTGAATATATCTGACACTATGGAAGCAGCAGGATGGAGGACGCCTACAACTTTTCAGAATGTATATATGAAGACGTCCTAACTATAGCTCTCAAGACGTGGCCAAGACCATCCTGTCAGCCAAAGCTATCAGAGAGACGAGAGCAGATGCGTTATCTTTATAATAGCCCATAAGGTGAGGAAAGCCGGTTATGGGATGTGAATATTTGCTTGTATACTTACTTATATTTGGGGAAGGTACAAAAATGAGCACGGAATTATGGGATTTTCCGGTGACGTTAGTCATGGGCGCATCAATGCCATTCTGGACTACCAGGCTTGGGCGCACCAAAATTTTAATGTGCCTTTAAGGGTGTCTCCAGGCTTTTTTTGAACACAAAAAATGCACTAGTTGGATCACTCTTAAGTATACGCACATAGGAACAGATTAACCTCACAATTTGGTGAGTATAATTCATTGTTGTGTAAGCACGATAAACTTTGTCAATCTCGCTGCTTATTATTTTCAACACTGACTTGGGAGGGGACGGGAGGGGAAAGAAAGTTATAGTGACAATGTACTTCAAGCCTAAATCCCTTGCATAGCTGCCAATATTAACAAGTGTTCCAAGGACTTATGAACAAGATTGTAGGGAGTTTTCGTCCACAAAGCTACTTCACACCAAGCAGAGGTCAGAATTGGAGAAGTGGAGGTTGCTTCATCTGTGGCAGTTTCAGCCATTGGAAAGCCAGTTACCCCAGCCGCGGTAAAGCAGTGTCAAATACACCCGGCCAATTCAGATTCATAGGCGATGCAAAACAAACTAGAGTTAAGTGTACCGAAGTATGTACTAATTTAGATCATGATACAAGCGTGGATGTTTCTTATTCTGATTACTGTATGCAATCGAGGGTTGTAGATGATTTTTCTTTTGAGTATGTAGATCAAGGTAGGTTGCATCAACGTTTTGCTTTCTGGAAAGGAATTGGTGCACATGATTTTATTTTGAATGCTATTAACGTGAGGTATGCATTACCTTTTCAAAGTGGGCCGCTCCCATAATGTTCAGTAACAATATCAAATCTGCTATATGTCTCACCATAAATTTTGTTTCTCAGGCTATTTCAGAGTGGGTGGATTTGAAACCCTCTGACAGTATCTGTGTGAGAAGCGTCTCATCCTAGATCTAAGTCTTGTAAATGAATATCTTGATAAGATCTCTGTTAAGTTTGAAGACATGTGTACCGCCCTCATTTTTTGTGTCACCTGCCTTAGCAGGAAAACACAAAGGGGTCACTTTGTCAACAGTTGATGTCTGTTGTTGATGTCTGTTGTGAAAAAGGGTTAACATTTGCCTGTAATATCCGCGTAATTCGATGGATTTCAGCCAAACTTAGTCATAGGTGCAACATGGAATCCCTCATTTGTTGATGATGTCAAAGTTCACATACCAAGGTCAAAGATCATGTGAGGTCAAGTTGTAAGATAGGCTAAAAAGTTAAAATTGGCCTCAATTGAAAAGTTGGAAGTTCAACTGGAACCAAAATTGGTTTATGGATATTACACAGAAACCCTCATTTGTTAAAGAGGTCAAAGGTCACATGTCAAGGTCAAAGGTCATGTGAGGTCAAGTTGTAAAATAGACTGCAAATGAAAAAAACTTGACCTCAAATGAAAAGATGAAGTTCAATTGGAACCAAACTTGAACTCTCATTTGTTGATAAGGTCAAAAATCACATATCAAGGTCAAAGGTCATGTGAGGTCAAGTTGTAGGATATGCTGAAAATGTAAAATTGACCTCAAATGAAAGTTGGAAGTTCAACTGGAACCAAAATTGGTTTATGGATATTACATGGAAACCCTCATTTCTTTATGAGGTCAAAGATCACATATTAAGGTCAAAGGTCATATAAGGCCTACCATTCACAAACCACGACGGCAGGTAACCCTAGCGGTCCGAGGACCGTGGTGTATTTTTCTGAGGAAAAGGTGGGTATATGTTTAAGTTTGATCTGAAGAGTGGTTATCATCATATTGATATTTGCACAGCTCACAGAAATGTCTTCGGCTTTTCCCAGAAGCTAGATGGCTGGAATTTTTCAGATTCAGAAAGTTACCGTTTGGGCTCTGTTCTGCTCCATATATCTTCACGAAAGTTATTAGGCCCTTGGTGAAGAAATGGAGAAGAGAAGGTAAGTCTATCGTGGTCTTTCTAGACGATGGTATTGGCTTTGCTACTTCATTAGAAGAAGCTACCCGGATTAGTGCGGAGATCAAAGCGGACTTGATTGCTTACGGGTTTGTGCCTAATGTACAGAAGTACGTTTGGTGCCCTGTACTAAACTCGAATGGCTGGGTTACTATATCGACCTGGAAGCTGGTTTATTCCCAGGTCAAAATTCCAGTTGATCCCAGTTGAAAGTTGTTCCATTTTCCGTGACGGAACTAACTGGTTTCAACTGTTTTCAACTGTGTTTAAATGGTCTTAACTGAGTTCAACTGGGCACTGTACTACAAAACCTAGTTGATAATTGTTCCATTTTCCGTCACGGAATCAACTTTTTTAACTGGATTCAACTGGATATTAAACTGGGATCAACTGGATTTGAACTGGTTCCAGTTGAAACCAGTTTAGCCGGGATCAACTGGAATTTTGACCTGGGTTATCAGTTCCTGAGAGATGCATTCTAAGAGTCAAACTTGGTATTCAGAATATATTTCAGAAATTTGGATCTAGAGCTATCACTGCTCAGTTAGTTGGCAGTGTAGTTGGTAAGATATCGTAACTATACTGTAACGGAATTTCCATAGCCCTTCCCCAATTGCCATCATGCCATGAACAGCTGAGATGAGAGGTTTTGACAACATTCCTCGCACGTCTAGATACGTGGAGATGCACACCAGCGGAAGCGGCGAGCCTTTCATCTTTTGGGGATTCCCCGGACTTGGCATGCGCTGATTGGTTGTCGCGGTCAGCTGACACGAACTTGGGCTGTGGCATGTGAAAGTTTTGAGATCGTGATCGGACGGACTCTGGGTACGACGAACAGCACGAAATACAGATAGGATTGAGAGCTGAGGGACTTTAAAAATGGACGACGACCTTTGAGATTTACTGGGGCGAATTAGTGGATTAAAGTTTACGATGGGGAATATGGATGATGCTGAAGTGCATGGAAGTGGGACTGAAGGATCATGATATGTCACAGACGTGATTCGAGTGAGTCTTCAAGTAATTTTAGATTGAACCTTGCAGCAATGTGTGATGAATGAGCTTTTCAGCAGTTTCGTGGTGATGTGATTTTCTTAAGGACTCCTCGTGTAATAGCATGCTTCACGTAGAATTCGGTGCAAGATTTGTTTCTACGACATCCCAAAGGATCAGGACTGTTTACAAATGACAAGAAGACTTACGCAACTCGGACTACTACTGATCGCTGTAATGTGCACAATTAGGATTTTATTCGGAAATCGCAATAGCTGGCCAGCTCGGGAATTTAAAATAATTCGTGATTTGATTTGAAATTGAGCTCATTTATTGAGGTATTAGGTTATACGATACAGCAAGTCTCGTCGAACGTGGAGGCAAGACAGAAGACGTAGGACAAGAACTGGACATGAACTGACATTTTGTAAATTGTGATGTAACATTGTGAGTAATATTATTGTTTTGATCAAGTGTTGCTTGCTGTAGTGGGAGGGATTGGAAATTGAGGATTTTATTTAGTTTCCCCAACAAAAATCAAATTGGGATGAAGTTTGGTGGACTTTTGAAGTGCTAACAGAGGTTGGGATTAGAAATTTTGATAGGGCTTAGATTTTAAATTGTAAGTTTGGAATGTGATTAAAGTTCAAGCAAAATTACAGCTGGCATCACATGAACTGAGTTTAATCTGCACATGTAGGCCTATGTGCATTTTCTTTCGTAAATTTGTCGGGAGGTGTATTTTGGAGAGTTGTGATCAAAGAGCGAATTGAGTCCTGAGTTGTTATTTTGGTAGGCATTCCAAATTTGGGGAGGGGTGCAATCATGTCCAAAATGTTGGAAGGGAGACAAAAGTGGGGCTATAACAGGTAATATTGTGTTTAACTTGGTGTAAAAATGTGGAAATATGATTATTTGTGAGTAGACTGGTGTAAATTGATTTGACACTGTGCATGTAACAGACAGATATGTAATTTTGGTACAGCCCATGTAAATCCCTATGGGGATAGAAATTTAGGTGTTTTCTAATTGTGTGCAGTATAGAGGGGAACAGGGTCTGATCAACTTTTAAAGTTTCCTGGTCGTAAAATGTGATGCAAGTTTGTGTACACCAAATGTATTCTTGCGAGTTGATGTGTTTGGAGTGGCTGCCCGTAAAATTAGGCCCTTTATTGCGACTCAAAATATGGTTCACTTTGATTAAATATGCGCAAGTGTGAGTACATTCATAAAATTGTCCTAGTTCGGGTATGGTAAGGTAAGCCATTTAGCGTATAAATTTGGGAGTGATGTTAATTTGTCAAGTGATATTTTTGTATCATTATGGTAGGCCATTTCAGTAATGTGTAAAATTGAGCTGCAAAATTGTTCAGAAATAATAATTAGTCAATTGTGTAGGCTTATGTAAATAAGTGTGTGTACATGTACCATGAATACAGGTGTAATTGTGCAAGTGTTTTTTTTTGTGCTGTTTGCTTATTATATTTACCAGGTGTATTAAGAATTCAAAACAAGTTTCTTGGCATTGTGATTATGATATTTATCATCAATTTTAGGTGGGTTTGGTAGCTAGATCGAGTCAAGCATTATTTGGTATGGTGCTGATAACTATTGAGTATTGAGTTCAGAGCTGTGGGCATATTTTGTTGAGTTTGGTGCTAATTTTAAAATTGGTATGGGTTAAATTTGGATTTCTTTGATCTGATATAAAGGAGGGGAGCGATGGTGTGAAGTTTAATGTGAACATTCCTGTCGCGGCAGCCCCATAACATTCACTGATTTTTTTTTTATGAATGTAGGGTTTTAGGGTTTTGCATCACCATATTGTGTAGTGTAAGTGGAATGTGGATGTAAACATTGATTTCGACTTAGCGCACAATTTGGTTATTTTTTTGTATTTTGTTCATGTGAAAATGCTTTCAGGCAAGGTGGTACACATCAGAATTTAGATATATGTTTTTTTATCAGGCCGGCATTAAATACTGCTCAAAACTGGGTTAATCGCATTATTTTGATTCCTAGGGACTCGGCTAACATAGTACCATTTTTGCTTTGTATTTGGGATAATGCAGAGAATGTGGGTTTCTTCATTACATATTATGATTGACCAATTGTATTAAGATACTGGTGAGTGTGTTGAGAGGTATTTTGTCATAGGTGTGTGAGTTGTGGTGATGTGCAGAATTGCAGAAGATTGCTGGAGTAAGGGATTCTCAGTAATGCAGGGGTGGCTAGGTTAAGTTGTTGTAGTGTTAGGTCGAGTTTGGATGAGGGCGAGTCAGTAGGTGGAGTGGGTCCTACAGTTTGGGGTAGAAGGGATTGGTTTTTGCAGGTTAAAATTGTGGTGATTATGAGAACTTTGGTTTCAGGTTAAGATTAAGATTTGGGTTAGTGTGGGATAGTATTAAGGCAGGAGCGTGAGGTTGCCATTGTGGTTTTGGGTGTGAGTGCTGTGCTTGAGAGCAAGTAACATTTATTTTATTGAAATTTTTAGTAAACATCTGAAAGAACTTGTGGTTATAGTATATTCAGAGTTAAATGAAATTTCTGTTGATTGTAAATTTTGTATTTGATCAGGTGCATTGACCTGTGTGTTGTGGGGCATGTTGCGCGAACTAGAGTTATAGTGATGTTTGAAAGCGGTTTTGATTGGAGTGTTAGGTAGTTTATATTAAGCTCGAAGTAGTGATGGAATTACGTATAGGCCAGGTGAAACATGGAGAGTTTTAGGGAAAGGTCAAAGGTGGATTGTGAGGATAAAGGTGAATGAATGAGCTTGCTAATTTTAGGGAGGGTTGAGCATTGCGCGGTGTTGGTTAGTAAACAACACATGGTGGGTCAAAGCCTAGCATCCTTTGTTAGGGTGGGTTTTTGTTTTGGGTGTTTGTATGTTGGTGATTGTGTGAATACAGGGATGAGCAGGGGGGTAGGACATGCCAAAAACCTCCCAGCAACAGTAAATTCAAAAACGGCCATCAAGTCCGGGTGCTAATCTGTTTCAAGACTTACGGTTAGGAGGGCGCTCTACGCCTATCGAAACGGTTACACACAGACTTGGACTAAAGACCAGGCTGGTCACGAATATTAAATCTAAATTGACCGTTATTATTCGAAATAACACTATTTTGCAGGGGGGGGGGGGGAGGGTTAATCCCACTAACCCCGGCGGATTTGAAGTCAATATTTTTTTAATTTATCATGATATTACTAAGATCTTTTGAACAAAGGTTAATGAATGGGGAGTTTTTTTAATGTCACTGGGACGAGACTGCCATAGTAAATTTGCACGTAGCTAGTTTACCCAAATTACCGTTTGGAAATCTCCAATGCCCAAATCGAGCAGATCGTTGTGCTACCCCCCCCGGGGGATGAGTATGATTATTCTATGAGAGGTTTGCGTAGGCGCAGTTGTGGTGTTGAGTTGAGTTCCAGTGTAACAACAGTGAGTTGACAGATAATGAGAAAAGATGTTGTAATTATTATTGTCCCCGCCCGAACGAGTTCGGAACGGGGGGGACTATGAAATGAGCAGCATCCGTTCGTTCGTCCGTTCTGTGACAAAAAGGTTAACCATGTTGTATACGATTATCTGGAGTCCGTTAAGGGCGACCAATGATGTAACTTGGTGGAAAGAAGCGGGCTGTAGGGAGTTATCGACCTGTATTAGATTGGGCCGTAAAAATATTGATACATTAAGTATTAATTTGCATATTTATTGAGAATGGTCTGCAAGGCTGTGGAAGTTTCTGGACAGTTCCGTAAGGGTTATAATGATGTAACTTGGTGGAAGGAAGCGGGCTGAAGAGTTCTCGACCCGATTAGATTTTGGGCGTTATTTCGGGCAAAAAAAAAAAAAAATTGAGATGCAATGAGCAATTAATATGCAAAAGTCAGCTTAATTGCTATATTTTTGAAACGTACATCGGATACGCAAAATTCCTGCGATGCATGAAGGCCATCATGAGGCACATTCCTTTGTGCAATTGAAAGTAGTGACTATATGCGGCTTAGGTATGCAAATGAAAAATCAATTTAAATATGCCGTAATGGGTTTTTTTAAAAAATTGCTGTATCTGAAACCGTAGTACATCGGATAGGCAAAAAATTCCATCGACATGAGATACTATGCTATAGGGAGGGGGTGAGGTGTTGGGAGATTGTGGTGTGTTTGAGGGGGGTTTGGGGGGAGGGGGGTTGGGTATTGCGGGTGAGGTGTGGGGAGGGGGTGGGTTATTGTGGGTTGTTTGGCGGAGGGGGGGGTGGTAGGTGTGTGCGGGGTGCGGGGAGTGGGGTGGTGGGTTATTATTGCGGGGTGTGGGGAGGGGTAGGGTGGTGCGGGGAGTTGGTGGAAGGGGAGGTCGGGTCAGTGGTGGGAGGGTGATATGGCGAGGGGAGGACGAGTGTTACATGGTAAGATTGGGGAGGGGGTGGGAGGTTTTTATGGTGTTGGGGAGGGAATGTGGGAGTGTTGTATGCTGTTGGGGAGGGTGGTGGGAGGGACGGGGAGGGGGGTCTTGGGGAGTGTAGGGGGGAGTGTTGTATGGTGTTGGGGAGGGGGTGAGGGAGGTGTTCGGGGGAAGATTGTTGGGGAGGGAGGTGAGGGTAGGTTCGGGGTAAATATGTTGGTGAGAGGGGAATGGTGGGTTGCGGGGTAGTTTGGCGAAAGGGGAGTTGTGTTACAGGGTATGGGGGTGTTGAGGGGTGTTAAGGAGGGGGGTGTTGGGTGATGGGAGGGTGGGGAGTTGTGGGGTGTTGAAGGAGGGCAGGGGGTTTTGCGGGGTGTTGGGGAGGGGGTGGGGTTTGCGGGGGGTGTGGGGAGGGGGTGGGGTTTTTGCGGGGTGTTGGGGATTAGATGGGGTGGAGTGTACGGGTATGGGGGAGGGGGGAGTGTTGAAGTTCATTTATTTTGCATGGTTAGTGATCGCAACATTCGGCGGGAACATATTTTCGCATCGCGTAAATACGAGTCGCCTTGTTTATGTCAATGCTTGTAACGGCCCACATAGACCCGCTGTACAAGGTGTTGGATTCAGAATTGCATATGTACAAGTTTGGAAAGGATTTTTGTGATAATTTTATTTACAATTGAGGAGGACCTTTCAGGTGGACGGTCTGGCACATGTGTCGATGGTGTCGGTGTATCAGTGCTGTTTGCCCGATTTGTCCGCCTTGGGAATGGCAGCATGGCAGTGGCATCTTATGTCGTGTGCATGATTATAGGATTTATGAGGGCCCCCAGTGTTTTTCATATTTATTGTTTTGAATTTATAATTAATGCGGGGCTTTTTTTTTATTTTTGTGGATCTGCGATTAATGAAGGTTAGAACACAAGGGCAGTAGTTGTGTGATTCCATGCAATACGGTTTTTACATTGAGTTCGGGCAGTTGATTAGCATGTGTTAAAAATGTGTAAAGTCAAGTGTAATTGAACTTGATTGGGTGAGAAGGTATGATCACTTTTCAAGTGCCATGTGCAAAATTTGGGTATGGAAAGACATTTGAGTCTGAACTTGGGATTTGTATTAAGATTATTGGTGAGCCACCAGGTGTAAAAATTAACTAAACATTCCACAACCATGTATGGAAGGCATTTTGTGAAGTATCAGTACAACATCAAAGGTGCTGTGTGTGAAATTGGTTTGGATATGCATTAAATGTGTAGGTGTAATAAAAGTAACCTAGTTTTGCCATGGTTCATTTGTCTCGCGGGTTTGCAGGGCACATTAGTGCAGGGCACATGGGAGAGTAAGTGGATATCTCTGAAAAGTTCAAAGTGGAGGAAGGTTGAAACGCTGTTGATCTAGTTTTTAAATCTGTAGCCTGTAAATTGTCTACTGACGGACCCCAAAATGGTTTCACAGATAACCAAAACAAAGGGGGAGTGTAGAGAATATTGTGGCAAAGGGTAGTATGAAACCACAGTTTCAATCAATTAGAACCTTTTAAAAATGTTGTTTACGAATATGTGATGACCCCGATAAGCGTCGATCCTAAGGGGTCATCACACGCAAAGTATGTTGTTCGCAGACTTTCGCATATTTTGCCTTTGCGTAATGCGCATCACTGACAAGCGCTGTGAATATACGCGAGCTATAAGGACGATCGCATACATGGTATTTTGCTCCGAACATATGTTTCATTTGAAAAGGGTTACTTGCATTAAGGCATTGGCAAGGACTTGTTGGAATATACATCCAATTCAGAGATGGACATGGTACTAGGAATGCGAAATGATGGAGCAGTAGCTAAGGCATGATCAGTTAGAGCATAGGAAGTCTTGATTGGTCTGTTATGATGATTTTTTCCAATTTTTGATTGCACTCGGATTTCATATCATTGAAGACTCTTGGGATACCATTCATTGATGCAACTCTGGGATCCTCATTCCATTGATTGCATCTGGGATCCTCATCCATGATGCACTATGGGATCCTCCATTCCATTGATGCAATCTGGGATCCTCATTTCATCTGATGCACCTGGGCTCCTTCTTCAATTGATGCACTATGGGATCATCATTCCATTGAGGCACTCTGGGGCTCCTCATTCCATTGATGCACTCTGGGATCCTCATTCATGAGTGCACTCTCGGATCCTCATTCCATGATGCACTTCGGATCTTCATTCCATTGATTTTTGTTGTGCACAACGAAAAATACTTAAATCATCATATTATTACATATAAAACGCAGGCGTATTCGGACACTTAGTCACTCAGGTGTGAATCTCATACAATGGTAATGATTCCAAATATGCAAAAAACCTGGGTTTCGAAAAAAAATTGGGGCGCTTCTTTCTGGAAATGTCCTCAATCTCTTTAAAGCTACTAATATCAAAACAAAAAACAGGCATATTTTCATGTGACAAAAACAATCTATTAATTTGGCTATACCTTGTATTTTGGGAAAGAAAACACCAATTGTGTTATTCAAATCACGATAAGATGACTGAAAGTTAGAATTTTGGAAGGTTGTCCTGCTATTTAAAAAGCAATACCAGCACATTTTGAGTGCCCCCAATTTTCACAAATTTGACACTTTTGCACAGTACTATTGGTAATTGTATAGTAAGCTATACCTGCGAATGGTAATGCCCAAAAGTAGTGAATTACAAGGTTACGTCGCAGTAGCCCAGAGGAAATGATCAACCATACGAGATGCCATTCTTGGGGATACCATTAAAGCTCTATATATCAGCATGTAGAGGGCTCATGCCCACCATATCGGACGTAGCCTAGTATATTTGTCATTCAATCCTAATAGGCAAAAATTATTAGGCTTTTGTTTATCCACACTTGAAAATTAATACGTTTTACACGTGGCCTCTTGCAACAAGTGTGCGCCGCACATACTTCACGCACTGTCATTGCTTGCGGGGTAGTGTTGCTTTGCAGTGGCAACCCACCATTATTCTATATCAATTCGAGGTGTAAAGCGGTCTTGCCTTTTGGTGATGAACAAGGTATAGCCCCAGCAGACTTGGTTCCTGAACAGAAAGAAAGGGCAATGGAAAAAAGGGAGTTCCGGACCATCACAAGGTTGACCAGTTTTGGATCTGGTCCTCGGTTATTGGACCCATCAAATCTGATCAGGCAATATGCTAGAATCAGCCGGTTGTGGGCTCATGCCATAGCGTACGTAGTGGTGTGGTAGCTAGTCCAGCATGCATATCCTCAAATAAGTTAAAAAAAGGATTCTGCAGGCATTACATACAATGTATTTTGTGGACTAACAGGATCAATGATTAATAAGAAATGTTTTGATGTAGGCCTTTCTATGAATGTTTGTTTTTTTAATCATGAAAATTTGGGGTGAATGGCATGAATGGGCCTACATCATAGGCTACGATACTGTCACGTTTCACGGTATATGGCATACAAGTTAAAATCAAACGCATCATTC
>JAMKCH010019917.1:0-20895 GCA_023653785.1 Ophioderma brevispina
AATATCCCAGTTGAAACCATACAGTTGATTTCAGCTGATAAATGCTTCACTTGATCCCAACTTGGATTTGAATGATTGTTTCTGGAAACTGACATAGCTGCTTATAGATTCCATTTGAAGTTAATTACCGTTTCAGTTGGTTCAAACTGAAACCAATGTTTACTGACATCAGTTAGTCCAAACTGAAACTGATGTAAAGTGGTTTCACCTTGATCAACAGGAACATGCAGCAAAAACGAAATTGCCTTAAAATGGTAACTAGTTTTCATTGTAATTTCATATACCAGCTTGTTCAGTTGATTCCATAAAACCGGCATGTTTGTTATTCAAATCAGTGTAATCACTTTTGATCCCAGCTGACCTTAATTTACATGTTCCACAACACATACTGGATTGGGTTCATCTTTGCTAAAACCAATTTCACTGCATTCCTCTCAAGATATTTTTCTCTTGAGGACCTTTAGGCCACCTAAAATTCAAGTGATATAACTTCTTTCACTTAATCAAAGGTCAAATTTTGCTTGAATTCTCTTGAATTCCACAATTTATTGGAATCAATGTCATTGTATTGATATCAACCAGAATTGATTCAGTGTGTACATGTGTGCCAATTATAGTAGGATTTTTTATTCCTGTCAGTTCATTAAAAGTTTTTGGGGCGTGTCGACGATTCCATTTGTTCTGAAAGGTTGTATGATTTACCCAAACAGTACAATAGAAATTCGATGTCACGATACCGGATAAGATTAAGGCCATAATTTAAAAATGTCCCTTTTCTCACGAAGAAATATTACAAGGCAAATGCATTGAATAAATTCCAAACACCAAACTTGAACAAATTCTGAAGCATTCATCATAAGAAAATGACAGGAATAAGTAATTATTACTCACCAAAGTTCTTTTACGTCACTAAGGAATATCAGAAATTTGATACGTTTACATTTATTCGTCTTGTCCCAGAAATAATATTTGACAGCTTGGTCCAATCATTTAAGTATTTTAGAGTTTTGGTCACTCATAACAAACTAACAATATTTATGTGGCCTAATCCTCATCTTCACCCAGCCTCGATGTTCATGACACTTTATCCGTTCTTTGATTGACACCAAACAAAGGAATCGATAGCGTGCCTCAGACTTTACAACAATCTATTCAATTGAATCTGGTATGAAGTCTTTACTTATTCGATACAAAAAAGTTCATGTAAAATGGGTTAAGCATCTTATTCTGTTGAACAAAGTTGAGCATTTCAGGTGTTAATACGTCTTTTTAGTTTTTGATCTCAACACATCCCCTCCAAATGAGTTCGTACCATAGACAATATGCGCTTACTGACAGGAATAAAAAATCAGACTATAATTCAAGGTTGAACTGATTGTTAACATTTAAGGAATAGACAGGTCATATCATCTATCAAATTTTAACAGCAAATTCTGTGCAACTTGATAATAACATCAAATCTATTAGTTACATGTTAATGTTGAGTGTTACATTCAAAATAATTTTACAATATGTGTCCCACTGGGCTTGAGATATTCTCAACTCAAATATGAGTTTTTACTTGATCTCTGTGTAGAAACTTGGGCAAGTACTACCAGATGATCATGGTTGTAAAAACAAAAACCAGCATTTGAGACCAATATAATGATATCTCAAATGACTCCCATTTTACAGAAACCAATATTAATATAACAAGTTTTGGTAACTGATGCAAGTTTAAAGTTCATTTCAGATTATTACAATGACAAAGAGGTACCAGCACTTCCAAATGCATTCTTATTCAGTGAGCGGGGTTTAGTAACGGAAACTGCAATATCTTGGTTGTTGCCTACTAATAAGAGACGATAATTAGATAGTGTGTCATTGCGCACGTGTTTTACAACCTCGCGCTTGTATAAGGTTACGCAGTGGCACGCAGCTAGGTAATGGGTTGGTTATTTTTTGACAGCGGGGAGGTATTTTCGCCTTGTTAAAAAACTAAATATTGAACACAAATATTTTCTGTGTTAAATGCACAAAAACTAAATAAGATGAGAAAAAAGATAGGATTTGTTGTTTGCCTATCTAATATCGTTCATAATGGATGGGCGTCCAATATTTTACGTAGTGTTCGCCGGCATCCACAAAATCAAAATATTGTACTGCCCATCCAATATGACACGATTTAGATAGGCAAAACACAAATCCTTTTTTATTTCCTCTAATTCAGGGTACTATCACAATATGTGAGAATGATTTTCGCACCTATAATGGTTATGGGATCACTGGATTTAATTTTGTATTGTCAATAATTGGCCATTTAAATTAAGTGGCTAAAATTTTTTTGTTCCAATGATCTGAAATATTGATGATATATTTTACCACAAAAAAAAAAATACACTAACATACCCCAAAAAAACCGATAACAGGCTGAAAGACATCCAGGGTTATTTCGGCTAAACTTTTTCAGTTTGCTTATTAATGAACAAATGGTCTACAATGTCTTACCTATATCATAGACTCATACTCACATATTGAACCACAAGGTCACAAAACAAACAGGGTGAATGCTGTGGGAACAGCTCCAGCATGTGTTCCGTGTGTTAAACTGAAACACCATTTCCATCACGTCTGCTGAAGAAATTGACTCCGGAGTCAATTTACATAAAATTGTTCTGAATCAACCCATAAGGGTGCTGATTTTCGATGAAGGGCTAAATGTTTTTTAAAAAGCCTTTCAACCATGCAAAAATATCATTTTGAAAAATCGGAAGGGGCCCTATTTTTTCAAATGTACGCAGTGTCTCTTTAAAAGGTAAGCACACCATTCCTTCTGCAACAACAAAATAATAGGGAATGCTTAGTGAGCTTCCGAAGGAGTACAACATAAATCTGTGTCAAACTAATTCTTAATGGGAAGCTGACACAATTTGGTAAGAGAACTGGTTCAATGCAAGTATGGGGTTTATAGAATGAAAACAATTGGAAGCCTTTTGGCACATGAGTAATGCTTAGTTTCACAATCATTCCATGATTACTATTCAAATTCTACAGAAATGCACAATGGCTTCAAAGACTTTCAGGAAAATTGACTAGTTGTACTCAAATAATGTAACCGTACCATAACATCAGAAATACAACCATGGTCCACCATGTTTCACTTTCACCTTCATGGTTTGAATAAGCATATATGACCCTACTGTTTATCAACCGGTGGTCATTAAAGCACGATTATATCATATGTTTCCATTTGCACAGCAATATCTCATTAATGGCCATTAACGTCGACAAAGTTTTGATTTCCTCTCCAGAGTACGGGGATCCATGCAGTTCAGGAGGTGTTGCTCATAATTTGCAGTTTATTAATTTTTTTTTTGTATTTCGTAAGAAATTCTTGAATGAAGATGTAACCACTTAATTTCTATGTTTGATTTTGGATCAACGATGATGGCAGAGAAACATTTTTTTTCAATGGTCATTTTAGGATTTTTGAAATAGCAATACACCTGGTCAAATACTTTGGTTTGAGGCCATTATGTTGAAGCAGCTCTACAAAGTCTGAAGTCAATAATCTTTTTCACATTCTAAATCTCCTGTGGTTCATGTGCAAACACCAACTATTAATCATTACGACAAATCCTTAGTTCCCTGATGATTCCTGTTGGATATTTCCATTCTTTTCACAGGTTGTCTGGACTGGGTTTGTTCTTGTTTGTTTTTTAATACTGAGTTTCAAATGAAGACCAATGAACAGAAATACTATCAATTCACTCTTTTTTTGTCAAGCCTTATTGAAATGAAATTGTACCTCCTGCTAATACGCCTCTGATTTTTGAGGCAAAATAGAAACCCAATAATTAAAACAATTGGTAAATTATCCATATGGACAAGTATTTATCCAATTTCGTATCATTTCATAATGGTCTGACAATCAGTCGAGTTGAATATCCCTGTGCTCCAAAAATATGCATCACCTTTACACATTAATCGTACCACATTCTCATCATGAAATGTCACAACATTCTAAGTTACTGATATCAGTATACATGAATACTTATGTCCAGACGTGTATTTTAGCCAATTTTCTGTCCTAATATATCATGATGGAAAGTAAAAACTGCACAAAGCAAATGCAGAATGTTAAGTTTCAGTTTTATGTTTTGTATAGTACTCAAGTATGTCGTGTATCTTAGTTTGCTGAGCACTATAGTTATCATATATTTGTAATTACATACCAAAGCATTAAATTCAGTTTCACAGCCATTTCCCCTTTTCCTGGTTTTTGAATTTTTCAATTATTACATTGTTCTATAACAGCCCCCCCTTGAAAAAGAACCTAATTTCTTCCAACATTAATTGCCAAGATGGCCAATTGTTAAACTAAAATCTGTGAAAGTGACAGCTCTTTACCAAGTCATGACAATTAAAAATATGATGTTGTCTTGGAAGATTCGTAATTATATAGTATTAAGTAATCAAACATATATAACTAGATATATTTTGAAGTAATTTTTCACTGAATAGCCCAGAAATGCCGGTTCTAGTGTCTGCATGGGGCAATCATCAGTTTTGTGATAAAAAGTGGACAGATATATGGGCTTTTTTTCCTCATTGACTATAACTTATATAAATTGCTTGCTTGACACTTAAGGGTATAACTGCTTATTAATCAGAATTTGGACAAAGTGACTTCATGCAGCTCTGTCTTTAATGTTTTACTAAAAAAATACACTTCTGTATTATCTTTAAATTGTACGATTATTTTATGCTGAATAATTAACTTGATATTTAGCTTTTGTTAGCCAAAAAGCATTCAGGATCTGCATGTTTATTTGATGGCATGTCTCTGTCAAGTGAAGAACACTAACTGCCCTTTCGATTTCAGGTTATATGCCGGTGCAATGCATACGAAGAAAACATGATGTCTAACTTTCCACAAACCTTCAATCAGGTATTGGGATGCATCTCTTGTGTGAAAGTTAGGCATATGTCTCTTATGCATCTGCACCTTCAAAAACCTGAAATCTAAAGGTCATTACTGTTCACACTTTAGCTAAGCTTTGCAGGACACCGTACTGTATGTATTCACACGGCTGTTGTGAAAGTATTTTTTATGACAAAAACCAGATTAAAACAAATGGGCAAACTCAGTTTTGACTACTGATATGGATTATTTGTTCACTAACTACTCCTATGACATTTTAATACAAAATTCCATTTTTGGCAAAGTGTACTTTTTCACAAAATCTTTTTTAAACAGATCTCTATGGAAAATGGGCATAGAGGGTGCTATAAACATACAAATCCATGACCTTTGTTGGCCTATAGCAAGATGCCCACAATAGATTTTTAGAATTTCTATTTCTACTGGGGTAATCGCCCTTCATATCCCTATTTACCCAGAAAACAAGGTTATATGCCTATATGGTGCCACTGCTGTGATAGTTGTCCTTTTTTTTAACTAAAAAGTATTGGTTTCAACACTTTTTGTGAGTGATTTGAAAAAAAGATTACGGTACTCTTGCAAATTTTAAACATCACAGTTTTAAAGGGACCAATAATGGCATGAAAAAAATTGACATAATGGAAAGGACCCTTACGAAATCAACTTTCACAGTTTGAAAACAATTTGGACGTTTTACATTCTGTAAAAATTTAAAAAACAGTAAGAGTAACCGGGAGGGGGGGGGATGTGGCATTTTGTGGCAATTTTTGAAAAAACGCAGGTGTTCATCCCTGACAGAATTTTACAGTGTATCTAGCATGTTTTGGCTGACATAATTCAAAGCATTCAGACCGGGATTCAGGCAATTGTACTTTAGGCTTGTTATTAATATTGATCTGGCAAGTGAAGATGGGATTAGCTGGGATTAGCCCATACACAATACAATGGTCTGTGAGCCAAATGACAACCTGCTTTTCAATTTGGTAATGCTGGTAGAATGTCAGCATCCTTTTCCAGAAATTGGCCACAAATGCCACAAATTGCCACAAACTGCAACCCCCCCCCCCCACACCACCCCCCCGCCAGGAACTCTTCCTGTTTTTTATACTGTTTTTTTTTTTTTTCAGAATGTAAACATCCAAAGTGTTTCCAAACTCTGTGGAAGTGATTAGTAGGGGATCCCTTTCATTATGTCAATTTTTGTTCATGCCAGTTTTCCCTATAAATTTGTTGCCAGTGTGTTCTAGACATTCAGTTATAAATTATATCCTAGTAAAAAGTTCACTTCAAAATCTTCACATGCATTCTGATGAGTTTTTGTATTATGAGCAAAGTGGCCACTAAAAGTTTGCTTTAAAATTGGCTTTTCAGATGCGTTCTCTTCCCTCATGTTGGGGTCAGTGTTTAGCTATGTACTCAATACTTGGGGTTGTTCCAGTGATTCTGAAACATTTTTCAGAGAAATTATAACCCAAATGCATTCAAGTTAAATTTAATAATTCTTACCCAGCCTGTATTCAATATATGGGCATATAAAACCCAATCCTCAGGGTTATTTTGCTGGTATGTTCTGGGGCCATTCACAAGACTTCTGTCATAAAGCTATTTGCATTATAATGGGTCATATAACCCGAGTGGGCCAATTTTATCGCACGAACTGTGCAACAAGTTCTGAAGGTAATGACCTCCAACCTCTCCCGTGTAGTGTGCAATTGACCTATGACATACATCCATGTTGTTGGTAATGTGTGATACTCCCTAGCATTCTCGATTAAGGTGTTTATGCTTAATCCGAAAAGGCTGAATATCGATTGAATTTCTTTCATCCAGGTTTTATACACCCAAGAGCTTAGATGCCCGCATGATGATTAATGGTTGTTTATTTCTACCCTATGTCCAATTGCACAAAAAGCATGCGAGCTAGAGGACAATTGCGCACTAATATAAAAGGTATATATTATCCCTAACTCCCTATCTTGTTTCTAGCCTATGTCCCTAAGTGAAGGAAAAGCGGGAGAGGGAGTAGAAAAGTGGGAAAACTTGTTGGGGGTCGTCCTCAACCAGGGGGCCCTACGGGACCAGGCCCATCAAGGGGATACATTCTACTATGGTTGTTGCTGCCATATTTTTGTGCACATGTGTTCGTTTGGTGATGCTATGGCTACATCCAGGACCTTAGTGATCTTGCTCCTCAGTTCCTGGGTGTTCTGTTGGGCATGGGGCATTAGGGTTATGTAGATTGCAATGAATTAGTAGTAACATAGGTATGCAGGCTCGAAAAATGTATTTCCTGGCGAAGATAGTCGCATTTCTCACAGATTTCCCCCGCTATATCTTATGTGTAAATTTCCCTCCAAAGGCCAAGTTCCCTCCAAATGGCCAACTCTCCTGGAAGGAGCTTCCCAAATTCCCCACTTTTTCGGGCCAGGCCGGTTATGCATAAAGTATCTCAAAAGACCCCTGTTGTATTTCTCCATTTTATAATTGAAATCAGTGGGGCAATAGGGACTCTGATATTATGTGATCTGATACCCTAAGGCCATCTTCAGTTACAGTTCGTCTTTAAAGCTCCCGCGAGCATTAGGATAAAATCCCGTGTATGCAAATTTCCCACCCCCCCTTTTTTTTTTTTACACGAAAAAAAATCCACACTGACATGTCAGCTGAGAAAATAGCCTAATTCACAAATTCTACAAGAATTCACAATGGTATGCGTGTTAATTTTAGACAAATTGTTCCAGTGGCACAAATGAAATGACACCAAAAACATCAATGCGCTACATGAAACAATAAAAAAAAAAAAAAGTAAAAAAAAACAAAAGAAAAGAAAAACGAGTTCCGCATTCGGTTTCAAACTTGGGGCTTTATTAAGCAAACTATTAAATTAAGATGGCCTAATGGGAGTTCTGCAAAAACAGCAAAAGAGTTGAAAAAGGGGTATGTTTTTTCTCACCTGAAATTTGAAGTACATGTTTAGGGGTATGTAATACTCACATAAGCAGAGATCAAAATCATAAAAAAATATATCGGAAAAAAAAAGCAATGCAAGTTATAAAGGGTATATTAAACACACACATTGCATTGCTACTGTTGAGGGGCAGCAAAACACACAAATACTTGTGTAGGTTATGTTTTTTAGTCATTGGGAATACTGGTGTAGGTTGCATTTTGGAAGTCCATGGTCATGCATCATACAAGTGGCCCCCTGGACCAGTACATGCAAAGGCATGAAAAAGTGCGCACGTATGTGGAAACGGTGGGCAATTATTTAGGTGAACATTGGTTAATAATTTTACCACAGACACACGACCAAAGCAACCCCTATTGCCATGTTGCAGATGACAAAAAAAGTTACTCTTTCACACAGGGAGCTATATGTATTTAAGTGTATTGCATTAAAAACAGTGGTTTTAATTGCCACTTTAATGGCTTTCTGTTTAAATTATATTCTAATTCAAAAAATGGTTGTAGGAACTTAATTGCAAATGTCCATATTGTGCTAATATGTTCTTTCATCATAATTTTTATTGTGTTTTCTGATTGTATTAAGAATGTATGCCTTAAAATACTTATATTACAACCAAAAAGAACTGATACAAAGAAATTATTCCTCAATGTGAGCAGAAGCAGCAGCAGTCAAATCTACGTCTATAACAGCGCTGTTAATATATTTCCAGGTCAATGCTAGCCAGTTCACCTGACGATCATGTTAATTTATACCAACACCAAATCAACTTCCTTAAAGAGACACTGGCACATTTGGAAATAGTGCACCCTCAAGATTTTCAAAATTGATATTTTTGCATGGTGTATTAAAGCTGTAAATATGGGCTACATTAGATCTTCACTGAAATTATTAAAGATCAAATTCAGCACTTATGGGTTAATAAAAAAAAAGATTTATGATTAAAAATGACTCCAGCGACATTATTCAGCAGACGACGGAAATGGCGGTTAACACAAGAAAACCACGCTAGAGTTGATTCCCGGCATGCACCCTGGTTTGCACTGGGCGGGTGACCTTTGTGGTTTGAAAAAAAAGCAGTGAGTACACGTCTATGATATTCCTTGTTGTAATAGATATATTGGTGATTTAAGTTAAGGCAACCTTTTAATAGCCTACAAATTATCTGTAGGTTTTAGCCTCTTATTAAGTCCGACCAATGTATATCTTTTTATGGTGAAGACATTATATTTGGTGAAAATGTGCCCAGTGCCACTTATAAAATAGAAAGAGAAAAACTCATTACAGGGCTAAGAAAATTGATTGTGCTGATCTTAAATAGCTTCAGATGCTACAATTAATATGATATTGACATACCCGTAGAGTGCAAAAAGTGTGAAATGAACATACCAAGTTTTAAAAATCATCTGTTTTTGGAAATCTGACTTGATGTCAAAAGTTAGAAGGATAAGCGCCTAAATTGCATCAATTGGTACCAGAGTTTGTAAGGCGCTTGGTCCTTCCTACATGTTGGAGGATAAATTCCTGTTAGGTGCCAAAAAATGTCCCGATTGCAGGTACCAAACATATCCAGTCAATATAGGGCAAAAGAAAGGGGTCTCTCTGGCTTTCTGATTTTCCTGATTTTGTTTGAAAAGACAATATTGGATCACAGTGTTCAACTGGAGCTGTGTTGATTTCCAAATGCCACAGAAATACAAAATTATGATCTCTTCCAGGGTAGGTCAAATGTACGGTTAAGTGCATTTCGTGATTTCCACACCTGTTTTATTCAATGTTAACTCGCTAGTCCTGAGAAAAGCTCCGAGTGATTCGAGTTGAGCTGATCCCGATTTGCAGTTTTGTGTTACGAGCAATTGCTGGTTCCTATGGTCCCATAGGCCACGGTGTTGTAATTCTGTCTGTTTACGGACAGAAAATACAAAAGTGCGATTTTTAAAGATCCGATCGAATTTGCACGTAAAGAGGCAGTAAGGGATTACTAAGGCACACGGTCAGCTGCCATGAAAATTCTCAAACTTTTTTTAGGTCGGGGGGGGGGGGGGGGAGGTTTGTGGATCACGAATGACCCATCTAAGATTTGGCACAATCGTGTGTAGGTGGTAATGTGTCTTACTGTTGATTTTGTTGCCCCATTTTAACTCCACAAATCATTTACATGAAGTAAACGTATCAGTTCCCAAACTGTGCTTTTGCTTGTCAAAATATATTACAAGATAATGAAACCACTCCTATTTCCTCATACACACATGTGATGAGGCATGAGGTGGCTATAATTCATTAATCATATTGATACAGTTTTGTGTTTATTGACTCGCAGACAGCCAACATGAAAATAAAACATTTTTTATCCAAATTTTTTAATAACAATGGAATTATATATTACAATGAGTGACTATCTGGGAAAGAAGAAAAAAAAAAATGTGGAATGAGTATAAAAACACCCAGGAAAACACAGAATTAACTTCAATAAGCCCAAATTGAGCCTTGAATTAAATCCAGAAAAAATATCCTAGCAAAGTGACCTCAAAGTTTAAAATTTGTTCAGCAATCATTGGAAAGACCGTAATTATCCACAGGGAAAATATTCTAAGTTGTTGTATTTACAAATCGCCAGTTTATGAAAACCATCCACATAAAATTAAAAACGCACTGTGCAGCCAAGAGTATTGAAAATATTTTATTATATTGTTAAAATAATACAAACACCCAGCAGCGTCAAGTTTTTAGAACATGGAACCACTCTTAAGTAGGTCTTAAAGGAAAGAAGGGTGAATACCTTTGTACTACAAGCAGTATTTTTTGATGGCTTTAACAAATTAAACTTTTCGTTAATTTATTTTATACTCAGAAAACGTTTGAAGCCAAGCATTTCTCCTTTCTTTTTTTAACCTTAACCCAGTGTTTTTATGAAAGTGCACTTTAAGTGAGTTTTGGATTTTAGCACAACTGTAGAGTATGAGCCCTAGTGAGCTTTCAGTGAGAAGGTATAGGGCCAGTGAGCTTTAGTTGAGTCTAGCCCGGGGTTAGGGAGAGGGGGCACTTCATTTGGAAGTGACGCGTATGAAAGGGTTAGACCCCACTTTCAACATCGTTGTCACCAAACACCCCATATTTTTTTTTAACTTTTCAGCAAAGACCCCATATTTAGGGGAACATTTTGAAAATGTTTACCCAAAGGGCCTGTATTTTTCAGATGTTTTCAAAAACCTTCACCCCAAAAACCCTATTTGTTTGGAAAAATTCTTTGCAAATTGTGCACTCGAAAAACTACCCAAGTTTGGCTGTCTCTCACCTAAAGACCCCTACTTTTTTCAGTTTTCCTCTGTCACTGAATGCCACTGAGTTTGGAAGTGTAAGCCTTACCACCCAGATCTCATCATCCCCAGGTCCTGCAGGTAGCAGGGGCCTAGTAAGGTGGGGCAAGGGTGGGAGGGCAGAGTGCCCCCCTCTGAAAAAATCTTGAGGGGAATCGGGCGGGGGGAAATAAAACACGGATATCATGTTAACTCAGCCCATTTCAGATTCTTTTGCCCTGCAAACCGGGGAAATTTGCTTGTGATCGGACCATTTGTTGACCTAACCAGGAAAATTGCCCCCTGAGGAACCACCGGGCTGGCTAGCGCGGCTAGTAGAAAAACCTATGGAATTGGAAGAATGGAAAACTGAGTTTCAGTTGGTTATGCTACAATAGAGAAGCGAGTGGACAGAGAGGGGTGGCTGCAGGTGCCACCCAGAGCGCTTGACTGGGAGCACAAAGTGAAAAATCATGCTACTCAGTCCTATCCAGGAAAATTTGCCCCACCCAAAAGAAACCTCAAACAGGGAAAATCTGCTCAAAATCGGACATTTGCCCCCTTCTGGACAAGTGACCCCTGTTACGACCTCCCTGATCTGAATCTCAAGTTATTCTCAAGACTTATCAGTAGAGCGAAATATGGTAAGAGCAAGGGTGTTCACAAATAGCACTTCAACAAGTAACAAATGAACTCCTTCCTGAAAAATTTGGGAAAATATAATGATCACTGAAAAATCATTACAATGTTAAACGATAAGCAACAAAAACTTAAATTGGAAAGTCATTGTACAATATAGCTGACATTAAGGTTGACTCAGTTATTTAAAGTGTATTTATGTGTTGTTGCCCAAAATTAGAGATATCACCTAAATTTGGAGGGCCCTCCTCATAAAATCTAGTCTTCCTTTAAATTACCTATCTGGTCAGCTTCCATCCCAGATGGTTGAAACTTCCATTCTGGAGGATGGTCATCTTCTGGGACTTTTCCATCTTGCACACAATCTGTGGAAAGAGAGAGAAAACCTTATTTCAGTGGTGTTGGTTAAACTTCTTCAATCCAAGAAGAGTAAAAAATCTTTTTTAACAACTGTAAGAACCGGGGGGAAGAAAGAACTTACTGCCCGGACGAACTTACTGCCCAGGCCCATACATATGGGGATGGGATGCAGCCACTATCCAAATCCACAAAATTGGGGGGGGGGCCGCTTTCTGACAATTTTTTTCAGATAAGAAGGTCAAAATCACATTTGAGAAACCATATGACCAAAGAAGTCCACTTTTGTGATTGCAATGCTCCTCAAAGAGTCAAAAGGGAAAATTTTAGGGGGGTTAGGACAAAGCAGGAAGACACATCTATCCATTGGCCTGTCCACTGCGTACCAAAATACTAAGTATTGGCAGTGTACATCAGTTATGTCAGGGCAGGCCAGGAGTGGCGGGCTGCCCCTGAAAAACGGTGTGTTTAACCAATTATTGTGTTAAAATTAGGTGATTATTACTATAGTTTCAATAATTTTTGCACCCTCCTAAGATTTACCCTGGCACCGCTCCTGTTTCATGGTTTGGGGTATTTAGTTCATCTTACAATCACAGATCATTCTGTGTACTACCAATATTTCCATTTTCCTCTTTATGCTTGTTTGTTGATTTGTTATGAAGGTCTATCTGTGTTGAAGCATAACAAAATAAGCGACATGGATGGACAAAAAGTACTATTTTAATATAATATTAGATTAAACAATATTTAAATGGCCTACAAGAGGCAGGCCTATATTACGGGAGATTATGTGCTTTGCATCATCATCATTGAAAGCCTTGATAGGAGTTATCAATTGTGTGTCGTCTGGCAAGGAATTGCAGAAGGCACATAGGATTACTCTAGTCGTATGTCTGTGTTGTGTGTAATCCATGTGTCTGGTGGTGTGTGTTGTGGTCAAAATGTTAAACCTTGAACATGCACTTGAAGCCCGTAGGAGTTCAATAAGGGCTACGATGATGAACTTGGTTTGAAAAGGAAGGGGCGGGGTGGGGGTGGGGTGAATGTTGGTGACCTTATAGTGACCTTGTGACCTCATGTGACCTTTGCACATCACAAACCATGACGGCAGACGAACACTCGCGTCCAGGGGACAGTGATGTATTTTTTTATTTTGCAGCAGGTCATTGGCAAGATATGACCTAAAGGAATCAAAGAAAAGTATTTGGGTGGGAAACTGGAGTACCCATGTTAGATGGACAACATACATAAGTATGCGTCAGTGATAATGAGTGTACATGTCCCACTTCATTATTTCAATATAATGATTTATTTCATGGTGGAGCTGTAGCTATATCAAGTACATGTGGTTAAAAATATAAAAACTCTTAAAATCAAATGTGATCATAAAATTTTCTCTTGGTGTAAAAAGACATAATTTGCAACTAAATGGCCAAATGTAAAATTAGTTATCGCTGTTCAATGGAAGATAGCTATTCCCCTGGAATTTCAATTAAAAGATCAAGAATTGAGGAAAGCTGTCAAAAACTACATTTGTACTTCATTGCAAAGGTTTGAGGAAATTTCAAATGCTTGAAAAAATATAAAAGTTGCTCAAATTCAGATCGACATACACTTTAGGGAAAAAAACTTGAAATTAATAACTTCCATTAGCTAAACAGCTAAATGTTACAGATCCTCATTAAAATAAACCATAAAAAGATGATATTTAAACAATTACAAACAACCGAAATCAGGTCCACTCACAGAAATGCACCAATTCAAAGTTATAACAGCATCAGTTTAATAGCCAGTTTGTTTGTATACCATTATTAGGTTCACCTGGATTTCCACAAATACAGTATGTAAAACTCCCACTATAAAAAACCCACCAACATAATATGCTGTCAAACTTCACTTTTTCCACATGATTTACCTTTAAAATTCAGCAAGTATATTCTATTTGATACGGAACCTTACACTCATAAAATACCACCCTGCAAGTATACTGTGCACAAAGAGAGAAATTTGGACATGTGCTGCATGCATCAACACACAAAAGAGACAAAACAGGGAATGCAGCACAATCTCATAAAACTAGGCAGCTAAAAAGGGTATTATTGTAAATCGTATACAGACAGCGTTGCATGTGCTATTATTTATGTTATCTTAAACGTCTTATTGAATCATAAGATGCGCAATGCTGACTGCTAGCTGCCAGGAGGTTATGTGATATAACATACATTAGATATTTAATGGTTGTTCATCACATTTTGTGTTGTGTCCACATTAGATGCATCATACATGTGTGGTTGCATCAAGAATTCAAAATCTGCCTTTGTTCCGACAAACTCGAATCGGACAAAGGGTATTGCCATATTTGGTTATGTTACGCAATAGGGCATGTGTGGTATGCTCCTGTTCCATTTTGTTGGTTCATGTGCACCAGGAAAAAGGAAGTTGAAGGTTTTCTTTGTGACTAGTTGGAACAAACTAACAATTAAGTATAAAAATTTGATTGCCGGCTGCTTTACTGTCAAGGTAGCTCCATGTTAGTTCAATCAAAATCATATCAATGGTTGCAAAATGTTATTTCCAGAAACCCTAATGGCCCTATTTTGTTTTATGTAAAGCTCCAGATGATTAAATCAACTCATACTGC
The DNA here is from genome assembly GCA_023653785.1 of Ophioderma brevispina. Taxonomy (NCBI): domain Eukaryota; kingdom Metazoa; phylum Echinodermata; class Ophiuroidea; order Amphilepidida; family Ophiodermatidae; genus Ophioderma; species Ophioderma brevispina. Next base: position 14,826 of record JAMKCH010019917.1, read on the forward strand.
AAGGTAAATTAATTACTATGGGATTTCAGAATTGGTTCATAGCATGTGTCGTTATAGGAACAATCTGAAATCAATCAGAAAAATTTGAATTTTGTTAATATAGGCATCATTAATGATAAATCACCCACCACAAGTCAATAATTAGGTTAAAGTTATTGCATTTTAGCCCACCCTGATGGGTGTCATGAGCTTTTTTGGGGTGAAGGGGGCTGGAACACCCCCCACCCCCCCACACCCCCCCCCCCCCCGAATCAGCCTGCGAGCCAGGAAAACGGTATGTAATGTACTGAACAAAAAAATCAACCTATTTAAAATGCAGTGTTTACCAATTTTTACCTGTTACATTAAGGCTATGCTCCAAATGTAAGTCATGCATACATACATCATCAAAACAGATAATATGTCAAAAAAATTTGATACCCGATGGAACTATATTCATAGGAAAAGAACTTTTCCCAGACTGGCAAACCAAAACTGAAACATGCACTACCCCATTTTTGCACAATGCTACTGAGACCAATATCATTTCTAAGAAAAATACACCCTGAGCTCATACAATCAGTTACATATAAAAATTGCCAAATGGGTCAATGACCCAAAAATGAAGTTACCAGGATTATAATAATACTGTGTAACATGGAATTCTTGCTCAAATTAAATATGTTGGCTTCAATATGAAACTTTGGGAATTAAAAGTTGTGATAACTTTGTACCAAATAGACAAATGTATATGTTGTAATGGGTGGGGCAATTAAGTCAACAGTTGGATAATTCTGGTTGGGGTCCGAGTTCTTGCTTAGACTCGCTTAGTAGAATTTTGGGTCGATTACTCACAGACATTTCACGTACCACAATCAATTTCCAAATGAACACCATTATTCATTAATTCTAGACGTAGGCAATGCTCAAATGTTGTGTCTCAATCTGATCAAACCCAAAATAGAGAACAAAAACTGTTTGAACTCCCCAAATATTCCACTGATGCCTAAATTGGAACATCTGGAAAATATGGGCCCCCAATTAGACCCATGATCAAATTGTAATGGACACTGGTTGGGGTTATACTTTGAATCATGCCCATTTGGAATTAGAATTGACTATTTTTAAAGTTACCTTTAGGTTATCTCCACAAATAAACTCCCAATTAGTCAATATTAATTGCAGAGTTTTAGTATAACTGTCAATGTAGGAACCCTCCCACAGAGTAACAACACCAGTACCTAACCAAAATGGGCCAATTAAAATAAAAACCTTTATTGCATGTACACTCACAAATGGATGATTTTTTTCTCTATCACTGTGACATAATTGGACACCTTAATTACAACAAATCAAATTTATGTAACAAAAATTCATCAGTGATCAATCTGGCATGCATAATTCTATCAGAGTGGGGATGTACAATGTATGCTCAGGTTAGCTATAATATTATTTGATTACTAATAAACACTCCGCAAATATGTACAGTTGTACACACCAACATGGTGGTGGTGGTGGTAACTCCGACAGACATAAAAGGCTTATTTACCTTTCCCCGCTGCTTCATTACATTTGCAGGCCTCCAGCCACTGAACGCAAGCTGGTAAAATCCGAGCCCGATACAATTCCCAGCTATTTTCACCATCAGACAATCTCGCCAATAAATTGAATATAGTGTCATGATTGGTTTAATGATTCTGCTTATTTAGATGTCAATTATAATTGTCTAGGATTTATGTTGCCCTTTGTCAATTTGAATGAAAGACTTTCACATGCACGCACTGTTTAATCTCTTCATTATGTTTTAATTTGAAAAGCATTAACAGAATAGATCCCCTTTTACCAGGTATTTTGTAACTTCAGGTGAAATACATGTAAGTATGCTCTTGAAAATGCTATTTTTCTCGAATGGAGACAGTGGGGGGAAATTTGCAAAGTGACATGACATGTTGTACTGAGGGCCATGTTAGAATCACTATATTATTCACTGATTTGTAAAATTAGCTGCAAGAATTAAAATGAGTCGCAAACTTACATCGTAGGTCTATGTAATTACTGAAAATTGCTTTACTAATAATGTTTAAAAGTATTGTGCCCATATATGCAGGTTATATCTTTTTAAAGTCATTTTCCATTGGAAATAAATGAGATCTAATTCAAATTACTAGACTGAAGACCTACTTGCTAGCGAGCATTTCAAAATATTTTACAGCAACCAACATTTAGCTTGTCTGATACCCGGGTCTGATAATCTTTCAAAATGGCCTTTCACTTCTTAAACACTACAATTAGATTTTTGTTATGACATGGAAAACATGATTAACTTCAGGAAACATTACATTGAGACCAGCTGTCTATGTGTACATGCATGATATATCAAAAGCCTAAAGGGCCTTATAACAAAACATACCAATACAGTAATAAATAAGATTCATTTTTTTAAATAATTTAGACCCGACTTACTTTAAGTGATGTCTGAAAGGGATATGTTAGATCTGATCCATAGTTAACACAGGGAGAAAACAATGAAAAAAAAAACATTCGCTAGATACCAAGTGCATATTTTTTTTATCGGAATTACTCGTGATCATATTGTAATTAAAGTAACATATCTTCCAAAAATTCCTACAGATGCTCGAGCATACGCAACCAACGTGAATGTAGGATTTGAGAACAGGTTTATGATGACTGTTTACTAACAAATTAGAAACTACCAAGACATTTACAGTGATTTTTAAAATGTCATCAATTCCTCTATGTGTGTTACGTGTCCATTATATACATACAAAATGTTGTTTCGCATGGTAAATAATTTCTTTATTGCAAAAACACGAATTGATGACAGTGCTGCTTTGATATGGGTTACAATCTTTTAATAGATACCTTTTAAAAAATCATTCAGAATGCACAGAATGTAGAATATTTGTTCATGAGTCAAACTTCTAAAAGGAATTTCACATTTTTACACATGTTAGAATTCCACTTCTATCTACATGTTTTCAGGGGCCTTTAAACATTTTGAATTAAATATGTGGTGGTAATCCTAGTACCCTAAACATCAATCTTCGCCAAACCAAATTACCATAATCAAAATCAAGATTTCATTTGCCATCATACTGATGCATTTTAAATCAATCTTTTGTCTGCTCAGTTAAAAGGGGAATTTAGTGCATTTATTCAATTCACGGTTTTCCTTAAATTGGTGTCTTTTTTTCTAATTTTCATAACAGATTTCCGAAAACATAGTTAATAGTAAATTTATTCACATTTTTTTTCAAAATCGCGTCAATTACAACAAAGGCCAACACCCTATTCCTAATCAAGCAGAAGTTATTTTCCATTTTACAATGGCCAAATTTAGCTGATTGTTTGAACAATGCAATTTTAAATCACTGTCTTATGACTTGGCAAATTGATTTATGAACTAATTATATAAAAATATGCCACAATATTTTTTCATTCTAAATCTGAGAAGTTCATATGCAAACACCACTTCAATTAAAATGAGTTAACTTTCTACACAATGATCATAAACGGGCAAAATCAGATTTTGAGATATACTACTTCAGATTTGATACGCTCAAAATAAAGCTTTAAATAACAATGATCAGGCAAAGCAATTTCCTCCAAATAGGGTAATATATTTATCCATTTGCAAACTCTAAATTCTCCTTGGCAAATATTTGCACAACTGTTTTAAACAATGTAGTGTGGCATGTGTGCGTAAAATATATACAGCCTCTAATAATATTATTTTCATCATAAAAAAACAATCATACTATTGTTATGAAAATATTGTAGTAGATGCTTCATACAATGTATACATTTTCGCATCAAATCCCCACTATAGTTTAGAACAGATGTAAATGTTTGTCAAGAAGAATCAATAAATTTCATAGTGGATTTAACATCATGCACATAAATTGGCCAGACTGATGATATACATACATGTAGAAACAGTGTAGTATACTCTTGATTTGATCTTCAAAATCATAGTTCCCTTTCATAATCTTTGTTAGCTCTTGATGTCTGTCTTGTTTAATGCTCATCCTAAAAAGCCCTGGTGACTTATCAGCACGTTTTGTGGAAATAGGTCACAATTATTGTCCTAGTTTATGAGCATATGAGGGCTAAGCCAGACAGGTACATGGATGTTGCATTCTCATCTCATAGTTCATATACGATGGTTTGACTGTTGTATCATCCTGTCCAATTGGGTCTTTGGATTTCAATTTCTCACTAAAAAACAGTGTGGGTGAATATGATCCAGATTTTCTCAAACCTAATCATTTGGTGCATTCAGATAGAGATTTTCTTAAATATGCAGTTAATCCTGGGAGTCAATCAGTGGATTTTCAGTGGCATTTTCCCTAAAACCTAGTCATTTGATGCATTTTGATTCAAATTTTCTCAAATCTACAGTAAATTGGCGCCATATTTCACACCACTGTGCAATTGAAGCAATCAAGGCCCAGTTTGCAAATCACTGCAGATGACTTCCATGTGAATGAAATATTTATTATAAAACAAGAATAAAAATAGTTTGTGATATCTGAAAATCCAACTTGTTTTCTGTTTATACTGTGTTCAAAGAACAAGTATGGTAGAATACTTAGCTTTGAGCCTTACAAGTGGCAAGTTATGAGACCAGATGTAGACCCACCCATACTCAAAGTCCCAAGACACCACTTAAAAGCACAAGCACAACCAATAATTTTCAGAGCATCCCTGCAGCAGGATACTGACTGTCAGGCAAAAACTAAAAGACACCACCCAAACAAAGATTTTCAGGCAGTTTACCAGGAAATTCACACCCCTAAACAAAAATGTTATCACCTAATCTTCAACTACAACTAACACACGTACCATAGATGGTTTTTAGCGAGACAGACTAATCCCCTAAACAATAATAAACATGTTTGTGGATACAAAATATAAAACATGTGTACACACACACCAATGTCCAGGCCACAGTGAGGCCTGAGGTACATTTGTGGTGAATTCCTAATTAACTCAACTCTATGCACACACTGTATCCAGACTTCAAATCCATTTTATCCCCTAAATATTGTGTATTTTGACTCATAAATAAAGCACTCAACTCCTGCATTCTGGATTGGGGAGTCACATATGAATTGGATATGGGTGTAAGGGTTGCGCTTCCAAACCCAGGGGCATTCGGTGACAGAGGACTAAAAAAATAGGGGTCTTCGGGTGAGAGACAGCCAAAATGCCCCAAAATAGGGTTTCTTTGGGTGACGAATTCGCAAAATTTTCCCCCAAAATGGGATCTTTTTAGAAAATTTTGCAAAAATTTCACCCAAAATAGGGGTCTTTGGGTGAATATTTTCACATTTTTCCAAAAAAATAGGGGTCTTTGGGTAACAGTGGTAAAATTTTCAAAACATACAGGATCTTTGGGTGACATTTTCAAAATATATGGGGTCTTGGGTACACAGCGATGCAGGCGATGCTGAAAATGGGGTCTTACTGGGCATCACAACGCGACCGTTTCTTCCAATAATGGGATACCTCCCCCGCCCCTTCAGTTTTCTGGATAAATAAAGTAGGTACAACTCCAAAAGTTAACGCACGTTGCTCCCCTTTCACATCAAACATTTTCCATTTTCGCCCCATTGTACTAACATGTAACAGTTTACAGTGGCCATTAACCGATCTGCTATTCTTGTTTAAAAGTACATGTGACATGTAATCATATCACATCAAAGGTGCTTCTTGCCAGCTTGACAAATTATGTTGTTTTCTTTATTATAGCCCTCCACTCACAACTATCAGGCCTCACAACAGGTGGTGAACAATGGTGTCAGGTGATTGCATTGTTTGAGGTTGTGTATTGTTATTTGCAGTGTAACAAGCTAATAGTTGAGGCAAAATAAGCTAAAATACTGCATTTCAAACTCTAGCTAACAGAGATATTGCTAGATTGAAGAACACCTACCAAAATTGATTTAAGGGATTATTGGACAAACAAGTGAAGAAAAAAAACGCAGTAACTACATGTACCAGCTACCATTTGAACATGCTGTCCCGATCGCCCTATAGGGAACTATGTTTGGATTTTCGATCTGCA